>PJEM01016637.1:0-25039 GCA_004023845.1 Helogale parvula | reverse complement strand
TAAGTAAATTTAAAGCCCATGAGGCTGAGGACAGGGATGACTTACTCCCGATGGCAAGCCCTGGGTCTTGCACTAAGTGTTTGCTGAGCAGATGTGCCCGCAAAAGCCCTCACCCCTGTGAGGCTTCCCACCACTGCCCTGCTTTCTTCTTAAGTCTGATCTCTCCGTTCCCAAGTGAACTGAAAGGAAAGGCCATGAGCACTGCAAAGACATGGGCCACCAGAGTATTCTTGTTGTGCTTTGAGCCTCACTAATAACAAAATTAGTGCCCTGGGGTTCATCTTCTTGAATCCTGAGCCTGCGACCTTCTGCATCAGAATAAGAGGTCAGGGTTGCCTGAGTGGCTCAGACAGTTAAGCATCCAACTTCAGCTCAGGTCATAATCTCACAGCTCATGAGTGTGAGCCCTGTGTTAGGCCCTGTGCTGACAGCTTAGAGCCTAGAGCCTGCTTCTTATTCTGTGTCTCCCTCTCTCTCTGCCCTGCCCCTTCCCTGCTTGTGCTCATTCTCTCTCTCTCTCTCTCTCTCTCTCTCTCTCTCAAAAATAAACCTTAAAAAAAAATAAAGGAGGTCAGTCTTGATGGGAATTTCTGTTTTAAGCCTTGGCTAAATCATAATTTTCCCCTCATCATGGCATCCACTTAAATTAACTTTTTGACAGTGAGATTGTATTTATATTTTGAATAATTAATATGCTCATATGGCATAACTTTCAGAAGGACCAAACAAATGTAAAGTAGAAAGCTTCCGTTGTATTTCTGTCCCCCAGCCCATCAGATCTCCTTCCTGGAGGCAACCTGTGATACTAGGTTTTGTGTATCTTTCCTAAATTTGTGTCTGTTTTTGCACGTGCACACACACTTACACACATTTCTTTATCACACATTGTTGTTTATCCTATGCAAAGTTCTGTACCTTGTTCTTTACACCTAACAATATATCTTGGAGCTCTTCCTGTATCAGAATATAGAAAGCTACTTCTGTTTCAATGTCTACATAATGTACATTATATAGATGTATCATAATTCATTTAAATAAGGGACATCTGGGAATTTTCAGTTCACATTATAAAAGATGTTGTAATGAGCAGTCTTCATACCATCATGACTGAGCTGCAAAAGTGATTAGCTTTGGGATTCTCTAAGAAGATGTAGAAGGGGGGAAAAGTTTAATGGAAAGTTTGAGATAAATAAGAAATAGTGGGAAAAGCCCGGGAATTTAATGGCTCTAACTCACAAAAGTAGTAACAAAGTCCCCTTTCAAGTCCCTAGCTTCTTCCAATTTACAAAACAATTTAATACTTGTTAACTCAATGAGTTGTTAGGGGGAAAAAAACCTGTGAGAAGCTATGATGTTTTTCTCCAGCTCTTGATTCACTACTTGTATGACCTAAATTTCTAATTTGTCTATATCCTGGTTTACTTACCTATAAAATAAGGATAATAAATACCTCATGGGTCATTTTGAGCAGCAAATGAGCTACTCATGTAAAGTGCTTAGAACAGGGTTTATCACAGAGCAAGAGTTCAGTAAGCGTGAGCTATTGTGATCATTCTGTAAGTGAGGAAAGGACAACACTGAGCAATAAAGTACAAAGTCACCTAGCTCATAAAATATACAACTGGTGCAGGGACCCAGGTCTCCAGGCCCCCAAACAAGTCACGCTTCTCCACCATGAGGCCTTAGAGAAATGTTAAAGGAAGAGAGACAGAAGTCCTGGCACAGAGCAGCTATAGGAATAATTGCCATAGGAATTTGGCTGACCTTGTTCAAGTGGAATTAGTTCAGCCTCACATCTGGTGCTGTAGTTCACCAAGTCAAAGCTGTCATCATGTATAAGAAACATCGTTACATGAAATGCAGAGAAGAAAGGAAAGAAGGAAGGAAGGAAGGAAGGAAGGAAGGAAGGAAGGAAGGAAGGAAAGAAGGAAGGAAGGAAGGAAGGAAGAAGGAGGGATAGGAGGAAAGGAAAGTAGAAAAGGAAGGGAGGATGGAAGGAAAGGAATGGGAAGAAAGAGAAAGGGAAAGCCTGCTAATTAAAGCTATAGGACACTGTGCTGGTTATCAGACTATTGTGTCTCAGCTCCAGACTTACCCTTGATGCTCTGCTCTGTGATGCAGGGCTGAGACCTGCGTGCCTCATCTGCCTTTTGATAAGAGGTGCACAAGAGCCGCACTAGAGGAGGAGGGACAAGGGACTTGGTCCTGTTGGTTTGGCTGAATTTTCTGCAAGTCCCAGCAGTGAGTCTAGTTCCCAGCCTTTGCCTACACCTCAGAACGCTGTACCCCTCAGAAGAACAGCCCCAGCAGTCCAGTGCCCACCCTTGAAGATAAGCCAGGTCTTGAGGGCCCCTCTTCCAAGCCCTCAAGTGTCAGCACCACATGAGCATCACCCCCCTTCAGAGATCCCCCTTTTGGCAACTGAGTTCCCCGATGCCTGCTTAGCTAACTCCCTATGTTAAATTCTCTCTGTTAAAATCACTAGAGTGGTTTCCATTTTCCTGCTTCAACTCTGACTCATAGATTTTAAGTCATATCTTGACTTCGGGAATGTGAAGTGAATGTCTTAGAGTTGAAGAAATACAGTAGTGCATTAGGGAATTCGTAGGATGTGACACTGCCTTTGAAGGTGACCTAACTAGCCCCAGTGGTGAAGCCAGGAGGGGAAAGTGCCTTGCTCAGGGTCACACAGCCAAAAGTGGCAGTAGGGACCAGTGGGGCTTGGGCCCCTGACCCTGACCCTTGGACCAATATTCTTTCCACTGTGCCTGAGTCTCACTCCACTGACCCTTCTGAAGGGCGTGACCTCCATTCCTGGGTGGCCTCCTCTGCCAGAGTCCAGTTCCAGGAGGTCCCAGGTTCCCCTGAAGGATGGATGGTGTCAGAGAAAAGGAGCAAGAGAGCCTTGGCTTCTTTCTGATCACCAGGCAGGCGTCTCTGCATGGACCAGAGAGTCAGCTTTACTTATTGAAAAAACGTAAGGGGTACAAAACAGAAGTGACAATTGCCTTAGACAATAATTTCTGATGACAAATTTTTTGGTATGTAAAAATTTCTCAGAACATAGACTGGTGGAAGACTCATGCATAATCTTTACCAATAGAGATTGAAGTAGGTGACTAGATGTTTATCACTTGGGGAAGGAAGGGATCTTTAGCATTCAAATACAGGGCAATAGCAGAGGCAATAGTTAGTTCTTTTGTGAACAGGGGTCAATAGCCTGTTTTTCCAGGGGAAGAAAAATAGGTTTTCTCAGGAAATGTAACATTTGCTCCTATAATCACAAAAGAAGAAACTCCTATAGCAAGTTTTTTCACAGGTACAATGCACATATTTTTAGCGTCAGAAGGCAAGTCACTCCTGATATCAGTCAGTCAGGCACCTTGGGGATCGGTGCTCAAGCAGAATTTGAGTGGCGGTGGAGTGGGTGTAGACGCAGGTCGCCATCTGACGGTGGGAGACCTTGCAAACCCACCTTGCCTCACAAGATGTTTCTCTACTTTTGAGTTCAGAGAGACTCAGCTTCCCGTACTCCTCATCAAAACACTCCTTTTCTTTCCAGGAAGTACACTCTGCTGGTCAACAATGGGTTTGCGATAACTGCTGCATTGCTGATGGCCTGTTCTCTCCAGGCAGGAGCCTTTGAAATGCTCATCGTGGGACGATTCATCATGGGCGTGGACGGAGGTGAGCCCTAACCACGGCAAGGCAGGAGGCAGTGATGCGTTCCTCAGAGGTGCTTCGAAATGAGAGTGGTGTTTGGGGCTATCACATGACTGGGCCGCTACTAGTATTGAGTTGCCAGGGACCAAGGATGCAGAAAGTCTGCATGAAGGGGACAGTCCCTCTGACTTACTCATTCTTTCATGTACCCACTGAGCATGTGTGGAGGCCCTGCTCTGCCTGGCATCCTTCTCCGTGCTGGGGACGTGGTGGTGAATGAACCCCCCAGTCCCTCCCCGTGCAGCATACATCCTAGTGGGTGGACAGATAAGTAATCAGATACATAAGGTAGGTAGTGGCAAGCCCTAGGAGAAAAATGAAGCAGGCCAGGAGAATAGTGGGGACTCTTTTAGGTAGGACAGTCAGGGGGGACTGCTCAGAGGAGGAAGCATATGAACAAAGACCAGCAGGAACCAAGAGTGAGAACCAAGTGAACACCGGGGGAATTGGGGTCCTGGCCAGGAGAAGAGTGCACTGGCTCAGCGGTGGAGTCGCACTTGGCACATTAAAGGGAGAGTGAGGAGGCCAGCGTGGCTGGCGCTTGGTGAGCTGGGGGAGAGTGGCTGCAGATGAGGTTGAAGAGGGGCCAGTCAGATCACGTAGGGCATTGTAGGACGTGTGCCGTGGGCGATGGGAAGCCAGGGGAGGCTTGAGAGGAATGTGACATGAGCTGGTTGTTGTTTCTGTAAGATTCCTCCTGCTTCTGCGTAGAGAAGAGTGTAAAGGAGGGCAGGCGTGGAATCGGGGAGCCGGTTGTCCAGGGGAGATAGCTCTGGCGGGGTAAGATGGCAGCCGCGAGGTGCGGCCGGCTGCTGGCTGGGGGGTGTCAGAGCAGGGGCCTCAAAATATACTGGTAAAACCAGCCGACTGACCACCAACCAACCAACCAATCAACCAACCAACCCTGCTTTTTTTCTAACTATTGGGTGTAGAAGGTACTGCTTTTAGGCATTTGTGGAAAGATTACAAGCTTTTGGATCAGAAACCTCTGTGCGTGCGTCTGAGCTCTGCCGCTTGCCGATTACGGACTTCAGACAAGGTGCTTAATGGCTCTAGCCTTGGTTTCCCCATCTGTAAAATGGAAATAACACCTACTTCGAAGGGCTGCCATAGGGCTGACAGGACACCATGTACACATATAAAATCCGCCAAACCTGTGAGCTCGCTAGAGGCTCATTCCCTTCCTTGCTGATCCTTGCACGCTGCCGGCACCAGGCTTTGGGAGAGAGCTGAACAACAGGTGTGCCTCAGGCAGAGGTGAGCAGGAGAGGGAGGACCTGAGGAAGGTCAGGGGACAAGACTTCCTGTCCCTTCCCTGCTCTGCTGGTGAGAAATCCTCAGGATCAGTAATAGCCCAGACTCGGGGTGAAATTACCCCTCTGTCTTGGTATTCAAGTAGAAAGAGAAGGATCTAGAAAATGTTCATTGGTAAGAATAGTTCCTGGCTCTACGTGGTGTCTTACAGTTAACCAGTGATGGTAGACTGGGTCGTTGTGCTCTGACCTAATGGTGGAGGACTGTTACACATTGTTGTCATTTTACTTGGAGGTCACTGAGGCTCAGACACGCGTGACAGTGGCTGGTTAAGGCTGAGGGCTGGGTTGGCACTGACTGGACTTTCCCACTCACGTGGCTTATTTCATGACTTTGTATCACTTAGATTTTGCTACAAAAAAAAAGCAACCCGAAACATAATGGCTTAAAGCAGTAATTTTTTAAATATTCATTTATTTTTGAGAGAGAGACAGAGCCTGTATGGGGGAAGACCAGGGAAAGAGGGAGACAGAATCCAAAGCAGGCTCCAGGCTCCAAGCTGCCAGCGCAGAGCCCTAGGCGGGGCTTGAACTCACGAACAGTGAGATAGTGACCTGGGCCGAAGTCAGACGCTCATCAGACGGAGCGGCCCAAGCGCCCCAGCAGTAGTGGTTTTGGCTGACTGTGTAATTCCGTGGGCCGGTGGGGCAGCTCCGATCTGGGCGGCTCTGCAGATGTCCGCCGGGCCCCCTCACGTGCTGCAGGTGGCTTCAGATGGCCCCGCTCGCCTGTTCGGTTGTTGGCAGCTGAGTTGGTCTCGGGGGATCCCAGCGGGGCCAGCTTGTCTCTGCTCCACAGGGTCTCTTCCCGTGGGATCCTCAGAGTTCCAGAGAGCAGCAACTGGGCAGGACCCAATGTGCAAGCGCTCATCAGGTCACTGCCCGTGGCACGTCTGTCAGTGTCCCATCGGCCAGGCGAGTCCACGGCCAGGTGCACAGTCAGCGTCAGAGGGACCTAAGCCCCCAGGATGCACACCCAGGGAGTGTGAGCAGCGGTGTTCTGCCTCAGTGTCGTGGCCTCCGAGACTTCGTCCTGGGGTCCCCTGGTGGCGTGTGAGCACGAACTGAGAGGCTGCGGGTGCGGAGCCTTCCTACGGTCGGTGCCTTCCCGCAGCGCCGAGAACGGAGACACCACCATTGCCATTATTGCTGCTATTATTTTTCCTCTGTGTCAGTAAGGTGTAGGCCCCAGATTTGGACCGAGAGGTCTGGTGTCAAAGGCCCTGCCTGCGAGGAGAAAGTCTGGGTGAGATGCAGCCTGGATCGAGGACCTGGCTGGCGGGCTTCGATGGCCGCCGTTGGCCTCACCCGCCTGTCGTCCTCTGCAGCTCTCCTGGGGGAGGAACCCTATTGCACATAATTAGCTGCTCTCTGAATTTCCTTAATTAGAAATAAGCCAGATTAGAAGAGGGATGCCATTTTGCAAAGCCACATAGTCAAGACAGATGTCTGTTAGACCCCTTTTCTGAGGGGCTTTTCACAAAGAAGCAGAAGAAAGGAAGTAAGAACAAGGAGGGCAGGAAAATCCAGATCCTCTGATTTCTGGAGCAGAGCCTGCTGGAGTCCGGCCAAGACATGGAGACGTCATGTCATTTGTTCCCCCCAAACCCGCTCAAGGCAGAGACAGGGACTTGCGGGCATTTAAGGTGAGGCAGTCAGTCAGAAAGAAGGGAAAGCTGCTGGTCAGGGGATGAGGTGACTGGCTCGTAATCAATAATTTAAAGCTGACTGATCAGCCTGGAGGCTTTTCAGAGGCTGTGCTGCCCAAGCGGGGTTTGTGGGCAGTATCTGGAAGCCCAGGAGAAGCCCAGGACGCCTTCCTGAAGTGTCCTTTCTCTAAAAAGGTTGGCAAAAAAATAAATAAATACACACAGTTTTACACTGAAACAAGGGTGCTGCAGCATGGTGTCAGAGGCACGCTCAGTGCAGGGAGTAACATCTAAGTAGAAGAGTGCAGAGTTGTTTCGTGCTTGTGGAAGATCGTGTTGGACAGGTTCCTGCCAAGCCTTCCCTGCTGCTCCCACACCCCCACAGGCTCAAGTCCATGTCCGCGCATTAGGAGCTCTCCAGTGGACGGCTTTAGGGGCTCCCTGGTGGGCGGCTCCTTGGGGCCCTCTGCTGGAGGGATATGAACTGTAGCATTTAGAGAAGCATATGACATGGGAAGAACATGAAATCAGGGCCAAGGATGTGACTTTAAGTTCTGGTTCTACCACTGACCTGCCAGGTGACCTAGGGACGATCATTTTACCTCCCTGGGCCCCAGTAATGTCATCTAGAAAATAAGGAGGACTGGACTCTGGTAGCTGAGGTTTCTACCAGCTCTACAACTCTGCATTGGCTCTTTTTCATACTCACCTTAGAGATACTGTCTTGAATAGTGTCTTGAAGCTTCTGGACCTCACCTGCTACTCGTAGCTGTGTTGTTTCCTCATTAAACAACATCACAGACCAGGAGACTGTGAAATAAGAGCACAGGGCAGAAACACCAACCCTCCTGTCTGGGGGTCAGCTCTTGTGTATCATGCCCCCAGGACCTACCAAGTTACATCCCGCACAGCCTCCCAGCAAGGATGTGAGCTGCCCTTACAAGCAAATTATTTGTTATTTATCACTATTCCACCTGCTGCCCCAAAGGTGTCCGCATCCGCATCCCTGGAACCTGAGAATTTAGCTTAGGTGGCAAAGGGACTTTGCAGATGTGATTAAGTGAAGGACCTGGCGAGGGGGAGCTTGTCCTGGATTATCTGGGTGGGTGCCCTGAGGTCACAGGGGTCCTGATAAGTGGAAGAGGAAGGAGAAGTCAGAGTCAGAGAAAGGAGACGTGTGGGCAGAAGTGGCAGCTATGTGACACGGATACTGGCTGTGAAGGTGCGGGAAGGGACCACGAGCCAAAGGGTGCGGGCGCCTCTGGAGGCTGGAAAACTCAGGGAAGCCGATTTCCTGCTGGGGCCTCCAGAGGGATCACAGCCCTGGCGCCATCTTGATTTTAGCCCAGGTCCCACGTTAGACTTCTGACCCCTATAGCTGTGTGATAATAAATATGTGTTGTTTTAAGTCACTAAGCCTGTGGCAGTTTGTTACAGCAGCCGTAGGAAACTAATAAAAACCCTAATAATGTTATTAATTTGTTATCATGATTTGAGCCAAAGTTTAACATGACAAAGAGCATGTGAGGTGTTCGGGAGGATGGATTCTGGTCCCAGCCCTGCTGCCTACCAGCTGGGTGACCTCAGACAGACTTCCTTGCCCCTCTGAGCTTCCGTTTCCTCACATGTACAGTACGGATAACAATATAGCCACCTGATGACATTCAGGTACCGTACAGGGGTGTGTGTGTGTGTGTGTGTGTGCGCGTGTCTCTCTGTGTGATGAGAAAAAGACAGAAAAATTAAAATACACAACTAAAATAGCATATAAATCAGGAAGACAGTACATGAAATTGGAGGGTCTTAAATTCTTTGCATTGTCTGAGAAAAACTAAATGCACATTATATTAGATTTCACTGAGACACAGATTCATGAAATGATCTCTAGAGCGATTATTAAAAGAAGAGAAAATAACACACAACAATCAAATGACTTAGAAATACTTAATCCAAAAGAAGGCAAGAGAGGAGAGAAAACCAAATATAGGAGAGTGCTACATAGAACAGCAAATCATAAGGTGTTATATTTAAACACAAGTGTATGACTATATAGACTTAGTACTCCAATTAAAAGATAAAGATGGTTACATTGGATAAAGCAAATACCTATGTATATGCTGTTTGTATCTTAGATGTAAAGACATAGAAAGATTGAAAATAAAATAATAGAAAAAGGAGTCCCATGGAAAACCCAAGCCCGTAAATATGGGTCAGCAGTATGGATAAGAGCCTTAGAAGATCTGAAGGCAAGAAAGGTTACGGGAGACCAGTAGAGAGGTTTCAGGGTGCTGAAATGTCCAGTTCATCAGGAAATAACAATTCTGAATTTGATATGCACTTGACAAAAAGTATCAAAATGTATAAACTGCAAGTGATTATAAGCTAAAAATTAGCCAAACTGAAATGAGAAATACTTTCTCAGCGACTGATAAAATGAGTAGACAGAAACACTAGAAGGCTTGAGTGACACAGTTAATATGAAGTAATTAATGTATTAACATTAAACTTTAGGAGTCTTAAGCAAACATTCCTTTTTAGCGTTCATGGGCCATTTACAAAAGTCGACCATATGACGAGCGGTAAAGCAACCCTCAACACATTTCAAAGGATTAAAATTAGACTGTGTTCTCCGACCACAACAGAATTAAGTTAGAAGCTAATTACTGCCGGAGTCCAGCTCTAGCAGGTCCAGGGTTCCCTGAAGGATGGACAGTGTCAGCGAAACGGAGAGAGAGGCTCGGCTTCTTTCTGCTCACCAGGCA
The DNA here is from genome assembly GCA_004023845.1 of Helogale parvula. NCBI lineage: Eukaryota > Metazoa > Chordata > Mammalia > Carnivora > Herpestidae > Helogale > Helogale parvula. Next base: position 15,592 of record PJEM01016637.1, on the reverse strand, counting down.
GGCGTCTCTGCATGGACCAGAGAGTCAGCTTTATTTATTGAAAAAATGTATGGGGTACAAAACAGAAGTGGCAGTTGCCTTAGACAATGATTTCTGATGACAAATTTTTTGGTATATAAAAATTTCCCAGAACATAGATTGGTAGAAGACTCGTGCATAATCTTTATCAATAGTGATTGAAGTAGGTGTTCAGATGCTTATCACTTGGGGAAGGAAGAGATCTTCAGCATTCAAATATAAGGCAATGTTTTTAGCATAGCAAAGGCAAGAGTTAGTTCTCCTGTGACCAGGGAGAAAAACAGGTTTTCTCAGGAAATGTAATATTTGCTCCTATAATCACAAAATAAGAAACTCCTATAACAAGTTTTTTTCATAAGGTACAATTCACATATTTTTAGCATCAGAAGGCAAGGCACTCCTGATATCAGTCAGTCAGGTGCCTTGGGGATCGGTGCTCAAGCAGAAGCAAGTGGGGACTGAGTGGGGGTAGATGCCAGTTGCCATCTGATGGTAGGAGGCCTTGCAAACCTGCCTTACCTCACAAGATTTTTACTCTACTTATGAGTTCAGAAAAACTGGCTTCCTGCAAATTACAAAAGTGTAAGTAGGAAATCTTCATGGGTTTGGAAATTAAGACATAAGTGACATACAGTCCAAGTAACGAATGTATATTGCTGAATAACCAAAGGTACAAAAAGAAATCACAATGGAAATTTTTAAATAGTTTGGACATGATAATGAAGATCCTACATAAGACATATCGAAATGTGAACAATACAGCTACAGCCATGCTTCGAGTAAAATTTATAACCTCAACTGCGAACATGTAAAACAGGACAGGCTAAATATCAGTAATCCAAGTTCCCATCTCAAGAAACTGGAAAGGGAATTTTCATTGGAGAGCATTAATCAGTGAGACCATGTGTTCTACAAAAGATTAATAAAATTGCTAAACCCTGTGAGACAGTAAAAAGAGAAGAAGTTAGTAACTAATATTAGAGATTAAATGGATAGCTTCTAAAGCATTAGAGAGATAAGAATGTATCATGATGTGATATATTTGAAAAGTTAAATAAAGCGTACAAATGCCTAGAAAGAAAAATCTTAGAGTGTCTAAATAGTCCTATTCTATTAAATAAGTTGAACCTTATTTTGAATTGAATTGAATTAAGTTGAATTGAAATGAAATGAATTAAAAACCTTCCAACAAAGGTGATTCAAGGCTTCTTTAAGAGAGAACAATACCAACTCTGTATAAACATTTCCAGGAAGGATACTTCCCAACTCATTTTGTAAGATGAGCAAATTCTCGATAGCATATCCTAATAAGAACTTTACAGGGGAAAAAGTACAGGCCAATATCATTAAGGAACATAGTTATAAAAATCCTAAGCAAAGACTTAGCAAACAATTTCAACCATAAATACAGCATAATACATAGAAAGATAATAGGTCAAGACCTAGCTGAATTATTCCAGCGATGGAAGATTGGATGAACACCTGAGAATGAAGCAAGTGATTCATCATATTTACATCCTACATTTGAAGACAAAATTATATGAATAGTTTGATATATGCAGAAAAGCCATTTGATAATGTTCAGTATCCACTTTTGGTAAAAAGAAAAATGTAAAAATAACTCTAACCAGCTAGGAATAAAAGAAAATTTTCTTAAACGAATGAGGACTGTTTAGCCAAACCTACAGCCATCATCATTCTCCGTACGAAGATGCTGATAGGTTTGTCTCTGGCTCAGGAGCCACACGACAAGATGCGTGCTGTCACCACTCTGAGTCAACATAGCACGAGAGGTCCTAGCTAATGCAATGAGGCAAATAAAAATCTTTTCGATGCAAGGCATAAAGATCGGAAAAGATGAACAGAACTGTCATCTGTCACAGATGTCATGAATGCATAAAACATCTAAATCCATAAATAAACTTGAGAATGAGCGAGTGAATTTGGCTACCAGTGTCTCTGGATAAAAAGAAAATTGCACTTGTATACTTGTAATACTAAATGCCATTTGATTTCTATAGATAAGGTCAGTACACTAAAAGCTATTATATTCTTACGTAGAAACTGAAATTTATAAACTATACCATTTAAAAGGTTATAAAAACCTTCAGATACCAAGTCTAATGGGAAATGTACAATTTCTCATCTCCTTATTATCTACACAAAAATCTATAAAATATTATGGGGAGAAGTCAGACACCTAAATGGGGGGCATTTCGTGTTCACAGACTTGGAAGACCCCACATTATAATGACACGCCCTCTGTATCGATCTATAGATTCAACACAAACCCACGCAAATCCAAGCAGCTTTTGTAAAATGGAAATTTCAGATGCTTCTGAAGTGTATATGGAATGCAAATGCTGAGAATTCACGAGATAATCTTCCGGAAGAAAAATGGGAGAACTGAATCGGTTGGATGTCAACAGTTACAAAGGTACAGTGGTTCAGACAGCACAGATTGGTGCAAAGAGAGAATACATCAGTGGACTAGAAATGAGACTTCTGAAGCGGAGCCATTCACACACGGACACTTCCCTGTGGGGAAGGTGTAGCTAGAGAGCTGAAGGGAAGGGGTGTCCTTTCAGTAAATGGCGTCGGGTCTGCTGGGCTCACCAGTGGCTGGGGATTGCAGCCCCGGGCAGGCTGGTGCTCGCCTGTGATTGTGCCGTCCGGGAGCAGGACCCAGCGGCAGTCTGATGGGGACCACTGCCTCCAAGGATGGAGCAGATGTTAATATGCACCCGTGTTTTTATGCTTGGCCTGTTTTATGTGAAATTTATTTTAAATGGAATGTTTCCATGAATCTTTCCGGAAACACGGATTCCTGGAGGTAATTAGGAAGGAAAATAATAATCCCAGCAACCATAAAAGAACTGCTTTTTGCTTATGTGTATGGTCAGGATATTTATGCAGGTATAAGGTTAGGTTATTACTGCTACAACATAGCTGTTTATATAAAGCAGAGACTTACTGTTCAGGACTTGTTATCTGCATTTTTCCGCTGCTGCTTCTGTTTGGGGAATTGTCTTAGGGATCAAGTCCAGATGGCATCATGCAAGGTGGCATTTGTACTGATACCCTGACATTTTAATTCCATTAAAAATGAAACTTGGACACTTCTTTGCTTCATATGCACAGTCAATTGCAGGTACATTATAGCTCATAAATATCCTGGAAGGTAACATAGGATAGAATATTTTCACCATCTTAGGATGGGAAGGATTTCTTAAACATGACAGAAAAGCACCAGTTAAAAGTAAAAGAATTGATAAATTGAACTGCATTGAAATTAAAGACTTTCTTCTATTCATACAAAAAAAAATCACCATTAATGAAAGGACAAACCCCAGAGAGCAGGAAAATATTTGCAGTGAATGAAATTGACAAAGGGCTCATACACAGAATACATTAAGAATTCTTAGTAATCAATAATAAAAAGATGGAACATCTTTTACAAAAATGGCTAAGAGATGGATCAGGCGTCTTCACAAATTACATTAGTATTCCTCAAAAGGTTAAAAATAGAACTAATCTGATCCAGTAATTACACTACTGGCATTTACACAAAAAATACAAAAAACCCGATTTCAAAGGGATACATGCATCCCATGTTTATAGCAGCATTATTTACAAAAGTCAAACTATGGAGGCAGCCCAGAGTGTCTGTCGATAGATGATGGGATAAAAGAGATGTGAGATATCATGGACTGTTACCCAGCCATCAGAGAGAATGAAGTCTTGTCGTTTGCGACAACATGGATGGAGCTAGAGAGAGAGTACGATGCTAAGTGAAATACGTCAGAGAAAGACAGACACCATATGATTTCACTCCTGTGTGGCGTTTGAGAAACAAAATAGATGAGCAAAAGAGAAAAAGAGAGAGACAAACCAAGAAACAGACTTTTAACTACAGAGAACAAACTGATGTTGCCGGAGGGAAGGGGGGGAGGGGGCAGGGGGGAGGGGTGAAACAGGTGCCGGGGACTGAGGAGGGCGCTTGTGAGGAGCAGCGGATGATGGATGGACGTGTCGAGTCACTAGATTGCGCATCTGAAACCAATATAACCCTCGGTGTTAACTGTCCTGGAAATTAAAATAGATAAAATAAATCTCGTGAGTGATTAAGGAAATGCAGAGGGAAACCACAATTGCTAAAGATGAAAAAGACCGATAATGCCAAATATTGGCAAGAATGTGGTGCACACTGTATTTCACTCATCTTTTATAAAGGTGTCGATTTGGTTTGATAATTTGGGACATTGGCTTTATCTACTAAAACTGAACGTATATATTTTATGGTTGATATATATATATATATATATATATATATTTCCATATATGTGTATTGTTTCCACACACACACACACACATATACACACACACACACACACATATATACACATATACAGATAGTGGTTCTGCTATATCAGTGTTAATCCCAAACTGGAGAGCACTGAAGTGTCCATCAGTGGGAACACAGATGAATTGTGAATTCTGCCCAGCAGTAAAAACGGGCGGATAACAGCTGGGTGCTCCAGCTCGGATGGATTTCACATCCGTGAGGAACACAACAGAGAGAGAGCCCGGGAAACGCGTCGCCTGATTCCGTACACTAATCTTTGGTGACAGCAGCGGGCTGGCGGTGACCTCTGGGGAAAAGGGAGAGGATGGTGGTCCCGAGGAAGCACAGGGTGGGGGCTTCTGGGGGGCTGGTGTCGTAGGTCGGTTCTTGACCTGGGTGGGAGCTGCACCGGCGTGTGCATTTTGCGATGATTCATCGGACTCCACACATATTCTTTGTGCAGTTTCAAAACGTATGTCATATTTTGATTTTCAAAAGTCAAGACTTACTACATTCAGTAAATGCTTTGGACGAAACTCAGATTTTTCTTTACCCTAGTAGGAAAATGCACATTCCCAGGTGTCCCTAGGGTATTTCTGTCGGCATCTCTGATTTCCCTAGAGGATATTTTCCGAGGTCCCTTCTGCTTTTTGAGAACGAAGAGCTGACAATCTAGTTGGACTCTAATAGAATGGGGGGGGGGCTAAGCTCCCCTGTGTGAGGGAGGTGCCCCTGACCACTCGCCCACCGTCAGGCCGTGCACCCTGAGCCAGGGGAAGGCCTTCTGGAAGTTGTAGCCGGCTGGGTGCATTGAACTGTTGTGATGTTTCAGATAAGAGCCACCCTCTGCTCACTTCTTGGAGTCTCTGCTCCTCGTCTCACTGCTCACGGGGGGCCCGCTCCCACAGACCACAGTGGTACCCAAGGACCAGCCTGCCGGGGTCTGCAGCTCCCGATCGCTGGCATCTGCTGACCCCGGCCTTTCTGAGCCGGGATTAAATAAATAACAGTAGAGCACTAGTGGGTGGGGCCCATTCAGGACATGGTTTGTTTCTTATTTATTTATTTATTTATTTATTTAGAGAGTAGGGGAGGGGCAGAGAGAGAAGGAGAGAGAAAGAGAGAGAGAGTAGGGGAGGGGCTGAGAGAGAGAATCCTAAGCAGTGCAGTGCCTGACGCGGGCCTCGAACCCTCGTGCTACGAGATCATGACCTGAGCCGAAATCAAGAGTCTGACCTTAACCAACTGAGCCGCCCAGGCCCCCGTGCTACATGGGACTACACACAGCACCTGTCTGTCCCCGGGCTGGCGCTGCTGGCGCTCTGCTCTCAGGGAGCTTCATTGTGGCTGCAGGTGGGGAAACAGATGGTAAAGTAAATACCGAACAGGAAACATGCAGAAAGCACTGAGCACTCGGAGCAGCCAGGACTGCATGCGGAGACAAAGAGCCGAGGAAGGGGCCGATTTCAGCAGGTGGTCAGGGAAGGCCTCAGTGAGGAGGTGTGCTAGCTCTTCTGGGGGCAGGCCTCAAACGACAGAGGTCACCGCTGTCAGAGCTGTGAGGCCAGAAGCCCAACGTCAAGTTGCCGGCGGGCTTTGTTCCTTCTGGAGGCTCTGGGGGCGGGTCTGTTCTGTGGTCTGCCCTGCAGGCATCTGACAGCTGCCAGCACCCCTGGCCTTCCCTGGCTGGTGTCACTCTCGTCTCTGTCCCCATCTTCATGTGGCCTCTGTCTCTGTGTCTTCACATGGCCTCTTATAAGGACAACAGTCATTAAATTTAGGACCCACCCTTATCCGGTATGACCTCTCCTAACCCTGAGTACATCTGCAAACACCTTCCAAATGAGGTCACTGTGCTGGGGAGCTGGTAGGACAGGAAGCATCATAAGCTGTAATGGGACTGTGACAGCCAAGGTCCCCGATGAACAGCCGCAAAGGCCAATGCCCTACAGTCAGTATGTGCCTGGATGTTCAGTAAACCCCAAGGCTGGGGCCCCTCGGGAGCGAGAGCGGCGAGAGCCAGGATCGTAGGTGGAGAGAGACCACCCAGGGGTGTGGGGTGCCGGCTGCAGCACTGCGGGCCTCGGATGACCTGCCCCCTGACTTGCCTGGGGCTCTGGGTGTTTGTGGGACGCAGGACTCACGGTGCTAACCCCAGGACAGTCCCCAGCAAACTGGGACGCAGTGGCTTTCGTGTAGATCACTTCCTGACTCGGCGCTGGTTCCGCCACCAGCATCCATTTTGCCGCATCGTTCGCAGCTGGGAGGTGAGAACAGCCACAGTTGTTGGCAGCTTCCAGTGCGCAGGCGCCTGCAGAGCATCTCATGTACGTCTGACCTGTCCGCAGCACCTGTGCGAAGGGGGTCTGATCACGTGCCAGCTGTGGCTCTGCGCCCGTTGCCGCCACCACGCCGCCTCTTTCCCACCGGCTCTGTCCTTTCCTCATTCATGTTTTGAGAGGTGATTAGGCCCAGCGGGAGGCGGAGCACCAGGGAAAAGACACTGACAACTTTTTAAGTGCCTATCAGGTGACCACACGCGAGGCAGGAGCCTTGCGTGTAATAATTTCACTTCCACTGCAACAGAAACAGCACTGGTTACCCTAATTTTATAGACGAGGAGCTGAGGATAGAAGAAGCTAAGGTCACCAGGCGAGGAAGCCGGGGCTGGGGACGTGAGTCCTGGTGCGTCCCCCCCCCGTTGTGCTCTCCCTGAGCAGCAAGGTGCCAGGCTGGTCCATGGCCAGCCAGCGTCTCCACGAGGCCAGCTGCTGTCAACGTGTGTATTTTGGATAAAAATTCAAATAGCATCTGGCATAAGCTGTGACTTTACAGGTAATTCCCATTCCTTTGTACCCTGAAGCACGTCTGCCTTTCTGGTGAGAGAGGAGAAGGTATTCTGGGCTGAGATGCAGTGAAAGAGATCCTCAGCCTATAAGTAGGCCACCTATGCCCTCTCCTAATTTTTTATTTATTTATTTTTATTTTTTTAATGTTTATTTATTTTTGATAGAGAGAGAGAGAGAGGGAGACACAGAATCAGAAGCAGGCTCCCGGCTCTAAGCTGTCAGCACAGAGCCTGATATGGGGCTCGAGCTCATGAGCTGTGAGATTGTGACCTGACCTGAAGTCGGATGCTTAACTGACTGAGCCACCCAGGCGCCCCTCCTAATTTGTTTTTCAAAGGAAGGGCTTCTCTGAAGGCTAGCAACTGGGGTGAATTCAGCTTAACTTGAAGCACAATGATTGGTACTGAACGTGTGTGTGTCGGGAGGCGCTGGAGGCATGGGGAGGCCAGGGCAGGAAAGAGATGTTTGATGCCCTCACGGTCTGGTGAAAAATTAGGCCATTAGACTGAGTGTTGTGGGCACAGTGAGCGAACCACTGAGCAGATGCTAACTCCCAGCCGCCCTCCGAAGTTAGGCTCAGCTCTTAGCCCCGTCTGTGGAGAGGGAAACTGAGGCATTGAGACACTAACTCCCCCTCCCAGGGCCTCACCGCCTGTAAGTTACAGGGACTTTTCCCAGGAGGCGGTGTGGCTCCGGAGGGTGCTGTCTGTGCTCCAAACGAGCCGTGAGTCAGCCCACAATAAGTGCATTTATAGCCCTTTGTAGGCCTGCAAAGGGCTTTGAAAATAGCCTGCCCCAGGTACAGGTGGAAAACTGGGTTTCTTGAAACTGACAAGCACTCAATAAAATGCTATAAAATGAGTATAATAGTATCTACCCTACCTAGATCCCATGATTTTCATAAAGAGGCACTGTTAGCCAGTGCGAGAAGCTCAAGTTCTAGAATCATAGACCTGATCTATTGGGCAAAATAACCTCTTTGGACATCTCTGAATGTCACTTGGTGACTTGGGAACGTTACTCCATTTGTGCTTCTGTTTCCTTATATTTAGAATAAGGATAAAAATAGTACATTTATTTCAATGGGTCATTATAAAAATATGTGAGTTAATAAATGTAAAGAGACAAGAAGGATCCCTGCTCCTTGGTAAGCACTAGGTATGTTGGCTGTTAAACAGCACCATTACTGTCTCCTGCCACCATCACCACCTTCTCCACCATCATCACCACCACCTCCATCTTCTCCACCATCATTATCACACCTTCACCTTCTTCACCTTCATTATCACACCTCCACCTTCTCCACCATCATCACCACCACCTCCACCTTCTCCACCATCATCACCACCATCACTACCTTCTCCACCATCATTATCACACCTCCACCTTCTCCACCATCATCACCACCATCACCACCTTCTCCACCATCATTATCACACCTCCACCTTCTCCACCATCATCACCACCATCACCACCTTCTCCACCATCATCACCACCATCACCACCTTCTCCATCATCATCACCACCATCACCACCTTCTCCACCATCACTACCACCATCACCACCTTCTCCACCATCATCACCACCATCACTACCTTCCCCAGCATTACCACCATCACCACCTGCAGTTTGTGCAGAATGCTGGGGGCAGTGTCATGTCTACAGTGCTGTTCTTGTCAGGACGCGGCAGAGGGAGGAGCTCTGTCCAATCTCCCCCGGGGAAGACAGCCCTCTCACTGACCAGAGTGCTCCTACCTCAGAAAAGAAACCCCTCTCATCGCTGCCATGTTTCCTTCACAGGCATTGCCCTCAGCGTGCTTCCCATGTACCTGAACGAGATCTCGCCCAAGGAGATCCGTGGCGCTCTGGGGCAGGTGACCGCCATCTTCATCTGCATTGGCGTGTTTGCGGGGCAGCTGCTGGGCCTGCCTGAGCTGCTGGGGAAGGTAAGTGGGCCTCGCCAGCCAACCACGTCCATTCATTGATGCCATCCTCTCAGCTCCCCATGTCCCTTCCAGGACCAAGGTGGTCGGAGGTGAGCCCTTCCTCCAAAGGCTTGTGCCTGGAGTTCCTGAGCATGGTGGCCTCTCACTCATTATTGGAGGACGGTTGTTGAGTTCCTCCAACTGTGTTTGGTTTTTTGTTGTTTTCCAGAATATACAACAAATGCAAACCTTAACAGAATGTTCAGATCCACCCGCCCAACAGCTATTGTCAGCAGCTCAATTTGTATTCATTGGGGCTTTCTTCTTCGCTTCCACAAACTTATAGAAACGTATATAGTTGTTGTTGTTTTAATGGAACCATGCCACACACATTGTTCTGCAACTTGCTGTTTTCATTTACTGTATTTGGGGCATCTTTCCAAGATGTTTTGCTTCGCTCTACCTCACTCTTTCTTTCCTGCATAAATACCTAGCGGCACGGTCTTGCGTTTTGGGAAGCAGGGGGCCTGACTTTGACTCCCAGTTCAACAGTTCACTTGCTGTGTGGCCTTGGCAAGGAGGAGGGGCTCCCCCAGGTTGGCTGGGGAGGGTGGCAAGGGAGGGGAGGACCGGCAGAGACGGGAGGGAGGGACGGAGGCGGTGACTCTGTCTCCAGGAAGAGGGGGAGGGGATGGCGTTCTTGAACTTGGTGCCAGAGTGTGCCACCAGCACGAGGGAAGAGAGCAGGGTCTCCCCACAGACAACGGAAGTTTGGGGATGGGGAGGAGATGGATCCCTGCTGATGGGGGGATCCGCCGCCCACCACGGTCTGGCACTTGACGCAGCACAGCTGAGCAGGCCCGTGAGCCGCGCCCCTGCAGGAGCACACGTGACAATGCCCACGTCACACCGTGCTTATTTTTCAAGCCATCCTGATCCTCAGGGCTCCTGTGTGAGCAGCTGGCCTCTGCCGCTGTGGAAGTGGCCGCAGAGAGAGCTGAGTTAGACCTGACTCGTAGTTGGACCCAGAATCCTGGTGTGCTTCCAGACCCACGTATGGGGCGTGTCTCACAAGGCTGAGAAGGGACACACTGGGTCCCCTGGGAGCATGAGCCAGGCCCTGGCACCGATTCTCATGTGCACGTTCTTTCCGCACATGGAGCAGTTCTCTGATACCAGCTGGGCGCCCTGTGACCCAACTCAATTCTGACACCACCTACCTGGACCCAGCGTCAGACCCACAGGGTAAGGGATCAGAGACCGTCCCCAGTTCCAATGCCAGTTGCAAGGCCAGGTTGTCAACCTGCGCTTCTGACCAACCGGCCATTAATCAGTGGTTCCTACGACTTTCTCCTTGAGTTCGGTCAATTTGCTAGAACAGCTCACAGAACACAGGACCGATCTGCCCACGAGATTACTGGTTTGTTACAAAAGGGTAGAACTCAGAACGGCCAGATGAAGGAGACACTCAGGGAAAGGCGGGGTGGGCGGGAGCTTTCCCGCCCCCTGCAGGACGCCCCTCCCCCAGAATCCCCACGTGTTCCCCAACGTGGAAGCTCTGGAACCCCAAACATTTGGGGGGTTTGTGGAGGCTTCCTTACAGAGGAATGATTGATTAGGTGATTGGCCTTTAGCGACTGAACTCAATCTCCACCCTCTCCCCTCCCAAAAGTTCCAGGTCACTTGGCTGGCTCCATTGACACCCCAGCCCCCATCCTTATGCTTTTCAAAGTCACTCCATTAGCATAAACTCGGGTGTGGCTTGAGGGGGTTTGTTATGATTATGGAGAAACTTTTATTACTCTTATCTCTTAGGAAATTCCAAGGGTTTGGGGAGCTCTGTGCTAGAAATGGGTGAGAGACCAAATATATGTTTCTCTTTATAAATCATAATAAGACAGTAAGAGCTTAGGTTGGGAGAATACCAGCCCCTTTTATGCCTTACCCTTAATAAGCCCAGAGCCAGCTCCTGCCTCATTCAGGGAAGGTTTTGTAAGTTGAGGAATCAAGTATGATAAGATTATGGGAGCTGGATGGCATTTATCACTTAAAAATGTTTTGGGGGGGCGCCTGGGTGGCTCAATAGGTTAAGCTTCCGACTTGGTTCAACTTATGAACTTGCATTTCACAAGTTCAAGCCCCTTGTCAGGTGCTGTGCTGACAGCTCAGAGCCTGGAGCCTGCTTCGGATTCTGTGTCTTCCTCTCCCTCCCTCCCTCTCTCTCTCTCTCTCTCTCTCTCTCACTCTCTCTCTCTCAAAAATAAATAAAGATATTAAAAATGTTTTTGAACATTTGCTAACACTTTTTATTGTGGTAAAATATACATGAGGTTTACCGTTTTCACCATTTTGATGTGTACAGCTCCATAGCGCCATGTATGACTTTTTCTACTTCACCTGATCCAGGTCACTTCAGGAGCATGTGCTTCTGATTTTTTATCATCAGCCCTTTGGAATTATTAGGGCCACAATTTTTTTTCTCTTTTGCAAAAACAGAAAACAACAAACACTTAACATTTGTGGTTGCCACACGTGTGATTTCTTTTTTTTTTTTAACGCTTACTTATTTTTGAGAGACAGAGCCTGAGGAGGGGAGGGGCAGAGAGAGGGAGACACTGAAGTATCTGAGAATCTGAAGTAGGATGCAGGCTCTGAGATGTCAGCACAGACCCCGATGTGGGGCTTGAACCCACGAATTGTGAGATCATGTCCTGAGCCGAAGTCAGAGGCTTAACAGACTGAGCTGCCCGGGCACCCCACCCGTGGTGGTGATTTCTATAAATAGTGTGAGCAGGTGGGAAACCTGAAATCCCACATTAAAGAGGCTCTTTTGCTTTTTGTTTTTAAAATATTTTAAAATTCTGGAAGTCAACATTATGTGTGTGACAAAATAGAAGCAATGTAAAGATCACAGACTCTGTTCCTTACACGAAAGAATGTATTTTAAAGTCAACAGATAGACCTGCTGTCCTCCCAGAGTGAAAAAGTAAATAAGCATCTGCCTTACAGATGATAAACTTCTCTCTTTCAAGGAGAGTTCCAATTCCTCATCAGACTCCTCTCTCGTAAATCAGTGTCGGGTTCTGTCTGCCGCTGGGTGGGGGTCCTGTCTCAGCTCAGGCTGCTGTGGAACATCACGGGCCGGCGACTTGAGAACAAGAGAATTCTTCTGCATGTCGCTGTCCAGTTCTCCCAGCACCATGGGCTAAAGAGACTGTCTTTTTTTCATTGGATAATCTTTCCTGATTTGTAAAAGATTAGTTGGCATTATACTTGTGGGTCCAATTCTGGGTTCTCTATTCTATTCCATTGGTCTATGTATCTGTTCTGGTGCCAATACCTTACTGTCTTGATGATGACAGCTTTGTTGTAGAGGCTAAAGTCTGGGATTGTGATGCCTCCCGTTTTGGTTTTCTTCTTCAGTATTAATTGGCTCTTCAGGGTCTTTTGTGGTTTCATACAAATTTTAGGATGGATTGTCTAGCTTTTAGAAGGATGCTGGTGCAATTTTGATTGGGATTGTATTGAATGTGTAGATTGCTTTGGATATTATTGACATTTTAACAGTATTTATTCTCCCAACCATCAGCATGTTTTTCCATGTCTTTGTGTCTTCTTCAGTTTCCTTCATAAGCTTTCTATAGTTTTCAGCATACAGATCTTTTACATCTTTGGTTAGGTTTATTCCTAAGTATTTTATGGTTCTTAGTGCAATTGTGAATGGAATCAGTTTCTTCATTTCTCTTTCTGTTGCTTCATTATTGGTGGATAAAAATGCAACTGATTTCTGTACATTGACTTTGTATCTGGCAACTTTGCTGAATTCATGGATCAGTTTTAGAAGTCTTTTGGTGGAGTCTTTTGGGTTTTCCATGTAGAATATCATGTCATCTGCAAAAAGTGAAAGTTTTGATTTCTTCTTTGCCTTTTATTTCATTTTGTTGTCTGATTGCTGACGCTAGGACTTCCAACACCATATGTGTATTCTTACACCATACACAAAAATAAACTCAAAATGGATGAAAGACCTAAACATGAGACAGGAAACCATCAAAACCCTAGAGGAAAAAGCAGGCAACAACCTCTTTGACCGCTGCTGCAACAATTTCTTACTCAACACATTTTCAAGGGCTAAGGAATTAAAAGCAAAAATTAACTATTGGGACCTCATCAAGATAAAAAAGCTTCTGTACTGCAAGGGAAACAATCAATAAAACCAAAAGGTAACCAATGGAATGGGAAAAGATATTTGCAAATGACATATCGGATAAACGGCTAGTATCCAAAATCTATAAAGAACCAAACTCTACACCTGGAAAACAAACAATCCAGTGAGGAAATGGACAGAAGACATGAATAGACACTTTTCCAAAGAGGACATCCAGATGGCCAACAGGCACATGAAACGATGCTCAGCATCACTCATCATCAGGGAAACACTAATCAAAGTCACTCTGAGTTACCACCTCACACCTGTCAGGGTGGCTAAAACGAACAACTCAGGAAACAACAGATGCTGGCAAGAATGTGGAGAAATGGAAACCCTCTTGCACTGTTGGTAGGAATGTAAACTGGTGCAGCTGCTCTGGAAAACAGTATGGAGGTTCCTCAAAAAATTAAAAGTAGAGCTACCCTATGATTCAGCAATAGCACTGCTAGGGATTTACCCAAGGGATACAGAAGTGCTGATGCATAGGGGCACATGTACCCCAATGTTCATAGCAGCACTCCCAACAATAGACAAATCATGGAAAGAGCCTGAATGTCCATCAACTGATGAATGGATCAAGAAGATGTGGTTTATATATACAAAGGAATACTACTTGGCAGTGAGAAAGAATGAAATTATGCCATTTGCAGCAACTTGGATGTAACTGGAAGGTATTATGCTAAGTGAAATAAGAGAAGGACAGATATCTTATGTTTTTATTCATATGTGGCTCTTGAGAAACTTCACAGAAGACCAGGGGGGAAGGGAAGGGGAAAAAACAGTTACAAACGGGGGGGGGGGAGCAAACCATTTGAGACTCTCTATTACAGAGAACAAACTGAGAGTTGATGGGGGCGTGGGGAGGGGAAAATGAGTGATGGGCACTGAGAAGGACACTTGTTGGGATGAGCACTTGTTGGGATGAGCACTTGTTGGGATGGCTGTTGTATGGAAGCCAATTTGACAATAAATTATATTTTAAAAAGATAGAGAACAGAAGAACTTACTCAAGTCTCGCAGGTCTGGAGGGAGGTCTGGGATCAGGATGTCAGGGCGAGCAGGTTCTGCTGAGGGCTCGCTTCCTGCCTCATGGACGGCTGCCTTCTGGCTGTGTCCTCGAACGGGGAGACACATCCTCTTTTTCATGCCTTTTTGCATAAAGACAGGAATCCTACTGTGGGGGGGGGGGGGCTCTACCCTCATGACTTAATCACCTCCCAGAGGCTCCATACCTGACATCATCGCCTCGGGGTGAGGTTTTAACATGTGAACTTGGGGGACACCAACATTCCATCCATAGCAGGCCCTTCGGTCTTTCGTGAACCTGTCTTCTCCCGTCATTCACTCCCTCCTTTACTCATCCAGCACACTCTTGAATACTGAGTTGGATGCTGGAGCTGCAGCTTTGGACACGTCCACGAGCTGGGTCTATTCTGCACCTTTATGATGCTCCTGGTCCGCATGGACTGTGTGACCCTGGGCAAGTCACACACCTCTGTGAGCCAGAGACCCCCTTGGTGGCAGGCATGCTTGCAGGTCCCCAAGCTCCACTCCAGCACCACTTCCTCGGGGGGATACCTCTGACAAACAGTGACACTGTGCACTATATCCCCAGAACAGACCCCCTGCGCACATACCCGTCTGATGCTACTATTTCTGTTGGCATCGGCTTCTTTTCCCTCCGTAGATCCTGTCTTATGGATGTGTGCGTGCATGAAATCCAGAGGTTTGCAGGTTTATTCACTCATCCTGCAAATATTTAGACAGCTGCTCTGTGCCACGCGTTGGACTGGTTCCTGGTGGCTGTGCACAGAGGCCAGACTAGTCCTTGCCCTTGGGGAGTTCCCAGGAAAGACAAGTAACCGAAGGTCAGCAGCGTGATGGGGGGAAGGTAGGACACTATCCTAGACCAGAGAGTCAGAAATGGTTGGTTTTCCTATAAGAAGTGACAGTTTTTTTTCCAGAGTCGCTATACCATTTTATTTTTTTATTATTTTTAATAGTTTATTGTCAAATTAGTTTCCATATAACACCCAGTGCTTCTCCCCCCAAGTGCCCCCCACCATGACCATCACCCCCTTCTCCCTCCCCCTCCCCCTTCAGTCTATGGTCCGTCTCCAGTATTCAGTAGTCTCCCTTGATCTGTGTCCCTCACTCTTCCCCGCTCTCTTTCCGCCTTCCTCTCCCCATGGTCCCCTGCCAGGTCTCTCCTGTTAGACCTATGAATGCAGACATATGGTATCTA
>PJEM01016636.1:0-25041 GCA_004023845.1 Helogale parvula | reverse complement strand
GGGGATTGCACTGAATGTGTAGATTGCTTTGGGTAGCAATGACATTTTCACAATGTTTATTCTTCGACCCATGAGCATGGAATGTTTTCCCATTTCTTGGTGTCTTCTTCAATTTCTTTCATAAGTTTTCTATACTTTTCATCATATAGATCTTTTACATCCTAGGTTAGGTTTATTCCTAGATATTTTATGTTTTTTTGTGTGTGTGTGCAATTGTGAATGGGATCAGTTTCTTGATTTCTCTTTCTATTGCTTCATTATTGGTGTATAGGAATGCAGCCGATTTCTGTACATTGATTTTGTAGCCTGTGACTTTACTGAATTCATGCATCAGTTCTAGAAGGCTTCTGGTAGAGTCGACCAGGTTTTCCATGTAGAGTATTATGTCATCTGCGAAAAGTAAGTTTGACTTCTTCTTTGCCAGTTCTGATGCCTTTTATTTCCTTTTCTGTTTGATTGCTGAGGCTAGGATTTCCAACACTGTGTGAAACAACAGTGGAGAGTGGACACCCCTGTCATGTTCCTGATCTCAGGGGGAAAGGTGTCAGTTTTTCCCCATTGAGGATCATAGTAGCTGTGGGCTTTTCATAAATCGCTTTTATGATGTTTAAGTAAGTTCCTTCCATTCCAACTTTCTCAAGGGTTTTTATTAAGAAAGGGTGCTGTATTTTGTCCAATGCTTTTTCTGCATCTATTGACAGGATCATATGGTTTTTATCTTTTCTTTTGTTAATGTGATGTATCACATGGATGGATTTGTGAATATTGAACCAGCCCTGTAACCCAGGAATGAATTTCACTTGATTATGATGGATAATTATTTTTATGTGCTGTTGAATTCGATTTGCTAGTATCTTGTTGAGTATTTTTGCATCTGTATTCATTAAGGATATTGGTCTGTTGTCGGGGACCGCCATGTTCCTGTCTGCCTCAAGGCAAGGATTATTCGCTCAGCAGAGTGAGTCAGTAAACAAGATTTGCATCAGGAAGCTAGAGATGGTATCTCTCTGGCATGGCATGACCCAAGATGCATAAGATCAAAACCCATTCAGTGTTGATTTTCCGCCTCCTAGCATTGCTGTAGGGGCGTTTCTTTTACCTGGTATTTCTGACGTAAAGTCGAATGCTTTGTTCTTTCCGCCCTGAGATGGTATATATAGAGCCCTCTTAATAAACTCGCTCTCTTTCTCTCCGCATAACCAGAAACCGTGAGTGTTGTGTTTTATTTTCCGTACGTCCCCCTTTTCCCTTTTCTCTTATCTTCCCTCAGGAGAAGAACCCATGCCGGTTCTCCCCGCACAGGCCAGAGAGGCCGGGGAGGGTCACGGCAGTCTGTAATTCTCTTTTTTTTGCTGGGTCTCTGTCTGGTTTGGGTATCAAGGTGATGCTGGCTTCGTAGAATGACTTTAGAAGTTTTCCTTCTATTTCTATGTTATGGAATCGTTTGAGAAGAATGGGTATTAGCTCTGCCCTGAATGTCTGGTAGAATTCCACTGGGAAGCCATCTGGCTCTGGGCTCTTATTCATTGGGAGATTTTTAATAATGGACTTGATTTCTTCACTGGTTATCAGTGTATGCCTTCTATCTCTTCTCATTTGAATTTTGGTAGTGCATTTGTGTTTAGGAATTTGTCCATTTCTTCAAGGTTGTCCAGTTTGTTGACATATAGTTTTTCATAGTAATCTCTAATGATTGCCTATATTTCTAAGGGATTGGCTGTAATAGATCCATTTTCATTCATGATTTTGTCTATTTGGTTGCTCTCTCTTTTCTTTCTAAAGAGCCTGGCTAGAGGTTTATTAATTTTGTTTATTTGTTCAAAGAACCAACTCTTGGATTCATTGATCTGCTCAACTGGTTTTTTTTTTTTGGATTCTATATTGTTAATTTCTGTCCTGATTTTTATTATTTCTTTTCTTTTGCTGGGTTTGGGTGCCCTTCTAGTTGCAGTAGGTGCTCTGTTAGAGTTCGAATTTGCGCTTTTCCTAGTTTGTTCAAATAGGCCTGGATTGCAATACACTTTCCTCTTAAATTGCCTTTGCTGTGTCCCAGAGAGTTTCGATTGTTGTTTCATTCATTTCCATATATTTTTTAAGTTCTTCTCTAATTGCCTGATTAGCCCACTCATTCTTTAGTAGGGTGGTTTTTAACCTCCACATTTTTGTAAGTTTTCCAGACTTTTTCCTGTGGCTAATTTCAAGTTTCATAGCATGGTGTACTGAAAGTGTGCATGGCATGATCTCAATTCTTTTATATTTATGGAGGGCTGCTTTATGCCCCAGTATGTGATCTATCTTGGAGAATGTGCCATGTGCATTTGAGAAGAAGGTGAATTTCCTAACTTCAGGATGCAGAGTTCTAAATATATCTATCAATTCCATCTGTTCCAATGTGTTGGTCAGTTCCAGTGTTTCTTTAGTGATTTTCTATCTGGTTGATCTATCCATTGCTGTCAGTGGAGCATTAAAGTCCCCTGCAATTATCACATTCTTATCAATAAAATGATTTCTGTTTGTGATTAGCTGTTTTATGTATTTGGGTGCTCCCGAATTTGGCTCATAGATGTTTATAATTGTTAGCTCTTCCTGATGGAGAGACCCTGTCATTATTATATAATGTCCTTCTTTATCTTTTGTTACTGCCTTTACTTTAAAGTTTAATTTATCTGATATAAGTATGGCTACTCTGGCTTTCTTTTGGCTTCCAGTTGCATGATAGATATTTCCCCATTCCTTTACTTTCAATCTAAAGGTGTCTTCAGGTCTAAATTGAGTCTCTTGTAGACAACAAATAGGTGGATTTTGGTTTTTTTATCCATCCTGCTGCCTTGTTTTGTTTGGTAGGAGCATTCAGTCCATTTACATTCAGTGTTATTGAAAAATGTGGGTTTAGAGTAATGTTGTAGTGGTGTCTTTGGTACCTTGTATTTTTTGCAATATTTCCATCACAGAGTCCCTCTTAGGATTTCTTGTAGGGCTGGTTTGGTGGTGATGAATTCTCTCAATGTTTATTTATTTGGGAATACCTTTATCTCTCCTTCTATTTTGAATGACAGGCTCTCTGGATAAAGAATTCTTGGCTGCATGTTTTTTCGCTTCATCACATTGAAGATTTCCTGCCATTCCTTCCTGGCCTGCGAAGTTTCCGTAGATAGGTCTGTAACCACTATGATAGGTTTCCATTCGTATTTTAGGGCCCTTTTATCCCAGGCTGCTTTCAGAATTCTCTCTTTATATTTATATTTTGCCGGTTTCACTATGATATGTTTGCCGAAGATCGATTCAAATTACGTCTTAAGGGGGTTCTTTGTTCCTCTTCAGTTTGAATGTCTATTTCTTTCCCCAGATTTGGGAAATTCTCAGTTATAATTTGGTCTAGTACCCCTGCAGGACCTCTTTCTCTTTCTTCCTCTTCAGGAATTCCTATGATATGGATGTTGTTCCGTTTGATTATTTCACTCAGGTCTCGAATTCTCCTTTCCTGCCCCTGGATCAATTTCTCTCTTTTCTTTTCGGCTTCCCCTTTTGCTATAACTGTGTCTTTTAATTCACCTATTCTTCTATCTACCTCTTCAATCCGTGAGGTGGCCTTCTCGATTTTATTATTCACCTCATTTATAGGCTTTTTCAACTCATCACACCTATTTTGAAAGTCCCTAGTCCTCGTATCAGTAGCTTCTCTGATGCTCTTTTCAAGTCCAGTGATTAATTTCATGACAATTGTTTTAAATTCTTGTTCAGTTATGTTGTTTAGGTCTGTTTTGAGGAGTTATGTGGCTGTTACTTTTTCCTGGAGTTTCTTTAGGGGAGAGTTCTTTGTTTTGTCATTTTGGCTAGTTTTCTGTCTCTTGTCAGTTTTAAAAGCTTGTTGTGCACTGTGCACCTGCTAGTATTGCTCTGTTAAAGGAGGCTTATTGACCGTCCAGGGCCTGTCATTCCAGGAAATGTTCTTTTAATGGTGTCTCTCAGTTTCTCTTGTTGTGGCTTTGATTATTTTATTTCCCTACTCAGCGATATTTGGGACTCTCCGTCATATGTACTTCAGCTTGTTTCTTGAGGTAGCCCTGAAAAGGAAAACAGACAGACACACAGGGAACAAAAGCATGCAAACACACAGATAAATCAAACAGACAAGCAAATTAAAAGGGGTAAGGAAGAAAAGAAAGGAAGGGAGAGGAATGAGAAGACAGAAATCAAGGGGGGCAGAAACAACAAAGGACAATGGACAGTCTAAAAGTGTATAACCAGTCGAGGGGAGAGATAAGGATGAGATAAGGGGGAATATATCTGGATGGCAAGAGAAGAAAAAAAGAGGGAGAAACGAAAGAAAATAAAGAGTAAAAATTAAACGAAATTTCAAAAAAAGATAAGAAAGTTAGTGGTAATAAAAAATAAATGCAAAAAAGCAGCAGCTCCCCCTCACGGATAGGCATGGTTTGGTGTAGGTAGGGCTTTGGGGCTGCTCTCTGAGGCCCTGCCTTGGTGGTTGTGGAGGATGAATGGTGGTGCCCCAAGCTCTGCTGGAACTAAGCACTGCAAGCTACTCTTATGAGTCCGATATCATTGTGCTGTGGGCAAGCCAAGCTGTATTTCCCAAGCCCACCTCGCTTCAAAATCCTAGATGAGATATACTTGCTTTGGCGGCTGACTTCTTAGCCGGGATCTCATAGGGGGAGGCAGCAGCTTCTCTTGGTGCTGGCTGGTATTTGCGCAGCTGCTGCTGGAGGTGTGGTGTTGTAAGGACGCAGATCTGAACCAAACTGACTCTAATCATTAGACAATAAAAGGGCACACATTGCCCAAGGCAGGAGGGACCACCCTTGTAACACCCGATCAGGGAAGGCCAGCTAACACCCTTAACTTTTCTAATGGCAGGCCTAGAGATAGAAGCTACGCCCTACGTGAGGGTCCTGGGTCCACTCTGTAATTGGTTAAAGTTACTGCCAATGATGTTATGCTATAATGATTGGATCACTATACCTGTGTCACAATTTCCTATAACTCCCCCTTCTCAAGCCCATAAAGGCCCTACCCCGCCTTTGTTCGCGGCTCTCAGCACGGAGCCACTGCGCTGGTGAAGTCTGTGAGACCGAGCTTAGTCCCCAGCGAGTCTAAGCCTGTAATAGAGCCTTTTGCTTTTGCATGCGTGACTCGGTCTCCCTGGTGGTCTCTGGTTTTTGGGGACGATGACCCGTCCAGCAGGTCAGTCGAAGCAGGTCCTGAGGAAGGGGGCGAGAATGGGGTAGGGCAGGGAGCACAGAAATGAAAGCAAGACAACGTTTCTGATCAAACCTTGTTTATTGAGAGAATACACACATCTTATAAAGGGTAGAAGGCGGGAAACAAGGCAGCCGACCTAGATCGGTTGCTAGGAAACAGGGTCAAGTGATTTTTAGGAAAAGGCTAGGGTAAAAGGGAAACCGAAACTGCAATTTTAGCACAGCACCTGAGGGGCCGATAAGAAAGCCCAGACTGGCTGTCTCCAGCGCTGAGCTGGGGAGTGACACTGCCCTGCCTGCAGGCGGCTGATCTTTGTTCTTCTGGCAGCACCCACAGGTCCCCCTTTTTAATATTTCAAAAAAGGGTTTCTTCCAGAATATGATAGTATAGGGAGGGAAAGGACTGTGCCTGTGTTAGGTTGGGGGCCTGCCAATTTTTCTTACCCGTCATGGGCACACCCAGAAGCCTATGCCTAAGTAGCCTGTCTTAGGTTGATAGGATCGTAAGGCCCCTCTTACCCGTCATTGGCTAACCAGCCCGTGCCTCTTGCCATAATATAGCTCTTCATCGGCCTCCTGATCGGCCATATCGAGCTTATGATAATGGACCTGGGTAGGCTGCATCTTGATAGCATCTATTTGCTGCCCTAGAAATGCCATGACCTTATTGAATAGAACAGGGCCCAAGAACCCCAAGATCAATAAACCCACAATAGGTCCTAACAGCAGGAGGAGATAGGGTAAAAGTCCATGAAATCCACTGGGTAGAAGACTGTCGATGAGTTCCTTCCTCCTCTCCTCCAGGTCCTCCTGAAGCTTTTTAATCTTATTTCTGATGATGCCAGACTTGTTCACATAGAAAGAGCACCGTTCCTGATACTGGAATCCAACCATCCAGAGGAGGTGCCACCATTTCCCAAACATGGTCCCTAAGAGAAAAGACAAAGATTTCTCTCAAGGAGATTTCTTCTCCCTGGAAGTCTGAGTATTATGATCAATTTGCTTCACTAGTCTCTCCGGCAACCATCGGGCTGCATCTGCTTGTTGTGAGTAGATGCATACTGCTCCTCGTCCCCAGATCAAGACTGGGTCAGGACCATACCACTTATTATCCAAGGGTTCCCTCCAAAGCACGGTAGCAAAAGTTCTTTGCGTCTCATTGTGTCAGAGACGATCAGCAGCTGAGCGTCCTTCTTTGTCCAAAGTTAAAAAATTTAAAATGAAGAGTGAATGGTGTAGAAGATTCTGGGAGATCCCTTGATGGGATACCATTCTCCCTTTTTTTAATCTTTTCAAGGGTATTTTTAAAGAATAGATGTGCCCGTTTTACTATACCTTGTCCTTGTGGGTTTTAAGGGATTCCAGTGATGTGTTTAATGTGTAACTGTTGACAGAATTTAGAGAACACGGTCCCAGGATTTCCGGTCCGTTGTCAGTTTTTATTTGTTTTGGAACCCCTAACACTGATATGGCAGAAAGCATGTGTGCTACGACGTGCTTTCCTGCTTTCCCAGTTTGTAAGGTAGCATATGGGAAGCCGCTGTAGGTATCAACATTCACATGGACATACTGTAGATTTCCCAACTCTAAAATGTGTGTTACGTCCATTTGCCAGATGGCATTGGGCACTAGTCCTCGAGGATTTACTCCCAAATGAGGAACAGGTAGATGCACAACATAATAAGGGCACTGTTTTACTATCTGTCGTGCCTGTTCACGGGAAATCTTGAACATAATTTTTAAGGTGCGGGCACGGAGATGATGGGTAGTGTGAGCTCTTGAGGCTGCTTCTATTCCTGAACCCTGGGGAAGTATGATATTATAGATTCTTCTTATGGCTGAAGCAGCCTTTTGATTGCCCAAAGACAGAGGACCCGGAAGGCCAGTGTGGGCCCTTAAATGACCAATGAAGAAAGGATTTTGTCTTTTATGAATTAAAGACTGAAGTTGTGTAAAGAGACGAGCGGCCCCAGAGCTCTGTTTAATCTGGGCTGCAGTCTCTAGCAGGGGTACAGAGTTAGCTATATAAGCACTGTCTGTGTGTAAATTAAAAGGTTTATCATGAAAAGACAGAGAAAACTGCGACAACCGCATGTTGTTCTACAAGTTGAGCAGAAGTGGACAGGGTGGGAAAACTTATGACTTGATCCTCAAAAGTATAGGCCGCAGTGCCAGTAGAGGAGCCATTAGTAAAGACTACTAAGGCCTGTGATAGTGGCTGTCGAGAGGTTTTTGTTGGAAATATAAATTCATGACTGTTAAATGTAGGAGTTTGTTAGGTGGGTAATGATTGTCTAACCTACCTTAAAAGGAAGCACAGGCAATAGACCATCAATCAGTAGTCTGAAAAAGCCAGTCAAGCTGTCCTTTTGAATAGAGTTGTGTGATGGAATCAGGCTCTTTGCCAAAGTATTTTACACTTTGTTCTCTCCCTAGAACAATGAGGTCAGCCACGGCCAAATATTAAGGATAGATGACCGTTGCAGATGAGGATGGAAGATGCACCCACATAATGGGGTTATTTTGCCAGAAAACGGCTGTAGGAGTGAGAGAAGTTCTGCAAATAACAAACATGAGGGGCTGATCATAATCTATGGCAGTGACAGACTGAGAGTGGATGGCTTCTTCCACAATTTTTAAGGCTTGTCGCCCTTCACTAGTGAGAGATCTAGGAGATTTGGGATCTGGGTCCCCCTGGAGTATGTCAAACAAAGGTTTGAGCTGCCCAGTGGTGAGCCTAAGATAAGGCCTAATCCAATTTATATCTCCCAGTAACTTTTGGAAGTCGTTGAGTGTCTGCAGAGTGTCTAACCTGAGCTCCAGTTTTTGAGTAGTTATATGGGCTCCTGAAATCTGAAAACCCAGATAAGTGTAAGAGTCTTGTAACTGCAACTTTTCAGGGGCTATTTGCAGCCCGTGAGCCTGCAGGGACGATTTTAAGTCATCAAAGCATTTTAGCACCTGTTGGCCATCTCTCCCTGCCAGAAGAATGTCATCCATATAATGTACAATATCCTATTCTCTCCAAACCTCGCATACCTTTTGTATGGCCAGTGTCACAAACTTTTGACATAGGGTAGGGCTATTAGCCATACCCTGAGGTAAAACCTTCCATTGATATCTTTTCATGGGCTCCCTAAAATTAACAGAGGGCACACTGAAGGCGAATTGCTCTTGGTCATTGGGGTGGAGGGGGATGGTAAAGAAACAGTCTTTAAGATCTATGATATTTTTATAGTGCCCCAGAGGTATTGCCACAGGAGAGGGAAGCCCTGGCTGGATCATTTCCATGAGAACCATTGTTTTGTTTACTGCTCTACGGTAAATTTCCTTAGCCCTTTCTTTGATGGTTTTTTTGCACCTGAATAGTTTGGGTAAATCCTTTTTCATTCTTTCCTGAACCTTTTTTTGGCTGAAACCCTTAGGCTAGTGTCTGCGCTGTTACTATCTTATTCGGAATGCACATAATAATACCCATCTGAGTCAGGAGGTCTCGCCCCCATAAATTGACAGGAAGTCCTTGAATAACAAAAGGTTGAATGTTTCCTTGATTCTTCTGGGCATCCTGCCACTGCAGTAATTTTGCACTTTTTTCCGGGTTTTGGCTTTGCCCTATACCTTTAAGGTTGGTTAAGGTAGGGGACAAAGGCCATTGTGAAGGCCAGGCTTCTTTTTTAATAATGGTGACGTCTGCTTCTGTGTCAATTTAGCCTTGAAATTTTTTGCCATCAAGCCAGAGTGTAAGCATGGGCTTTTGGGCATTAACAGGCTGTACCCAATAAGCATATAACAGTGCTTTTTTAAGAAACTTGGCATCCTAAATGAAAGGGCCTAATTGGTCAAAAGACTCTTCTATCATTTGAATACTAGGAAATTTGTTAAAAACCTTAGGAAATTAAAAAGCATATCCTAAATAGAATTACAAATTGTTACAAATCTGAAAGCCCTATTTACTTGACCAAAGTGGCAATAAAAGATCTTATTTGCCTTTGGGATCCTTCAGCAAAACCTAACTTTTTTTTTTAACCTAAGCAATCAAAGACCTGATAAAGATAAGCCCTAAAGCTTTTGTCTTCTTAACAAAACAGAAACCCTTCATTTACATAGTCTTATCAAGAGCAGACCAAAATTCCGAAAAAATTTGTCTTTTGAGAGAGAGAAAAGCAGAATTTTAACTTTATACCAATATAACTTTAATATTCCATTTATCTCAACCTCACACATAAAATTCTTTTTAATGATTTCCTTTCCCTTAAACGTTGTCCCATAGCCATTTCTTTCCAAACAACCAATCTCATTTAGGACAAAATTACTTTCTTTTACCCTTAACAAAAATGTACTTTTATTTCTTATAGCCTTTTTATGTATCTCCAATTTCCTGCATATAGGGTTGCTTTTCTCATTTTCCATCAGTGTGAACCTTAGTCTCCAAGTGAGAACCTAGTAACCAACCAGAGTTTTTCTTAGCTGGTAAATTTATGAACCAATTAAGTACAGAGCTGATTTTTAACAGTTTAAAATATCCCCAGTTGTTTTGCCACAAATCAAAAGCCCAAGACAGATCTCATCCTGTATTACTATATCGATCACTAGTTGTGGCTTGTGTTTTAATTTTTATCTTGTTAGACAGCTAATGATTTTAATCTCAATTTATTATCAAGTAAAACCTTAACGTTTTAAGTTACTAAGAACCTTTAAAACTATTTTAACAATTACTCATGAAAACTATAGAACAGACCAAATTAACCATCCTTTTTAACATACACTTGTTAAAAATTGGAGTAGAGATCATAGGAACCTATTTGACTTCTGGGAGATTTAGATAGAACATAAATTTCTGTTTTTATCTCAAACCAACAAACTTAGGCTTAAACACTGAATAAGTTTTGCTTGAGCCCAGGTGAGACACTTTGTTCCCTATAGTTGATTTTGACCTCGAAATTTGGTGCCAAAAACTGATTTTTGTGGTCTTTTGTTTCTTATCACCTAAGGCAGAGGGAGAAGCTGGTGTTATGCAAATTGGTCTCTCCCCACCCAGCGAATAGCAACCTGATGGTCTTCTGGTTGCCCTGGGCAATGGGGCGGTACAGAAGAATGGGGGAAGGGAGCACCAGAGGAGAGGCTCCCCAGGGGGCAAAGAAGGAGAATTCCCAGTTTAAAATTTTGTCAGCTCTGACAGAGGAGCAGGTTTGTGTCTTTTTGTTTTATTTTGTTTTGACCAGTAGAATTAGGCAATCCATGTCAGTTGAAAGAAGAGAAGGAATTCTCCCCGGAACAAAATGTGTCTCCGGCAGCTGCTGGGAAACATTCCTTCAGGTCTCTGTCCCGAGGTAGACCAACAATATTTAGTTCTAATTATAGCCATCAACCTGGGAAATGAATGAGGGAGAAGTCCTCACTTCCACAAGGCAAAGGAACACAGATTTACTAAAGGGCCGACCGACGTCTCGGTGCGGTCCCAGGGTGGGAAGTAATGCTGCGTCCAGCCTTCCACACAATACCTCAGATGAAAAGCACATGTGCATTTAAAATTTAGATCATGAACTAGCTTATCTCCGGAGGTTTAGATAGGTGACTCTTACAGATTACTGGCCCCATTTTCAGGGTGGAAGAAAATCTATATAGAGTTTTCTTTCTTCAGACTCTATATGGCTCAAAGCTTTTCAAGGTTTGACCTATCCATTACTTTAACTCTGCCTATGTCTACCGGGGGAAACTGCAGCAACCCGAAACAAGTAGAACAGACTCTGTATTGCCCATCCCTTATTTCTTATCCCTTATTTTTTATGATACGGTGACGCAAAGACAAAGAAAGGGTAGGGTGCCCCCTCTAATGAGGAGACCAATCAGATGCCTGTCTGGCCGTGTCCCGAAGGAGCTTAGGTGAAGCTTAGCCGTAGTGGACTCAACGTTGTGACTTACAATCGGAAACTATTCCGATTCCGCCATAGACCATATGCTTTTCACCAAGGTATCGCAGACCAGGCCTACTCGGACTCCATAGGCTTTCTGGGGACCTTAAGGGTTCCCACACGTGGAGCCACAAATTCGAACCCAGCAGGCAAGCCAAACCAAACCGCACATTCACTCACACTCACACACACCAGAGGCTAGTACATTCCCTCCCACAGAGGTTTTACAAACAAGACCGAGACATTTAGAAAAACACTTAACTGGGCAATCTCTTTACTTTACTCACTTTCCTTATTCTCTAGCGATAGTTAGAAAAACGCTTAAGGACAGACTTCATGGAGGAACTGAAAAAATTCTAGTAATTGCTGTTTCTTAACCTTTACTCCCCATGCCCTGAGGGTCTCTGTCAGACCATTTGCTTAATTCCTGCCCTAGAATCACCAATCACTCACCCGAGTCTTGTGTTATGCAGCAGGTTCCTGCACAGTCAACTCTTTATAACTTCTTTTAAACTTCGGTAGCTACCTTTTTTCTCTTCTTTCTTCTCTTTTTTCCTCGATCGGTGTTCTTCACCGGGTCCCTCGTACTCAGACCACACGTTCGGGTGCCACTTGACCCGTCCAGCAGGTCAGTTGAGCAGGTCCTGAGGGAGGGGGCGAGAATGGGGTAGGGCAGGGAGCACAGAGAATGGAGGCAAGACAAAGTTTCTGATCAAGCCTTGTTTATTGAGAGAATACACACATCTTATAAAGGGTAGAAGGTGGGAAACAAGGCAGCTGACCTAGGTTGGTTGCTAGGAAACAGGGTCAAGTGATTTTTAGGAAAAGGCTAGGGTAAAGGGGAAGCCGAAACTGCAATTTTAGCACAGCACCTGAGGGGCCTATAAGAAAGCCCAGACTGGCTGTCTCCAGCGCTGAGCTGGGGAGTGACACTGTCCTGCCTGCAGGCGGCTGATCTTTGTTCTGGCAGCTCCCCACAGGACGATAAAGAAATCTTGGGCATAACAGTGCAAGGAGCACTGCAGGATGTGAAGTGCGCGCCCCTGCAGCTGCAGCCGCTGCCACAGCTGCCAACTCCCTGCCGGGATAGTGCAGGGTTGGGGACTGCTTTTTCCTTGTGCCACCGGGGTTTGGGATTTGCACTGCCCAGCGGTTATATATGGAGTGAGAGTTTTTCTCTCTGTGCCGGGTTAAACGTTCCTTATCTCTTCTCTGGAGACAGTACTATGAGGGTGTTCAGTTTCTCTTTCTCTTCCCTTTGTCTCTCAGGGGCTCCATGGGCTCTCCCTGTGTTGGGCTGCGGCTCCCACCTCCCCTGCCTTATACTTCAGACGCACCCCTTCTTTCTCTCCTAGTGACTGAAGAATTCCAATATAGTTCTTTTGTCAGGGTCTAGGGAGGGATCTAGGGAATTTCCCATGGGAGATCTCTCAAAAAGTCCCACCGCAGTGGATCTGAATATAGTTTTGCTTCATCCCTTACCTTGTCAGGCAGAGACTGTACCTGGTGCGTTTTTTTTTCTTGGAGCTCCTTAACGTCCCTCTACTTCCTGCAGTCCCTGTGTGTCGTTTCTCTTGGCCATGTCCTCTCCCTGCCCATATCAGCCCGTAATCCACCTTTCTTCTGTCACATCGGGGTCATCCTCTGTCATAGACTCTGGGTCTAAAGTTCTCTCTTGTCTTAGCAATAAAGCGGGACGCAGGATTCAAAATAGAGAGATGGCTTATGTCTAGTAAGGGCCTTGCTGCGTCTTTATTAAGATCAGAAGGTTTACAAACGTGATGGGTGTGCACAGAGACAAAGAAACTCTGAACATTAACCTCGGGGCATGAGGGGGAAAGGGGGCTTTTGAAGATACACAGTGTTTGGGGTTTGGGTCAATATAAAACAAATTCTCGGTGCCTGGCAGCTGGGCAGATGGTTGTTCAGGGCAGACAGGAGGGCGGGGTCTGTTTATCTTAGCTAGCGTGGGGGAGCAGACAGATGGGGAAATAACCTCAGGGTTAACAAGGCACCTTTTCTTTCTTTAACCCTCTCCGCTCTGGGTTGCTTCGCCTGCAGCGCAGGGGTCTATAGTCCAATTTACTTGTTTTGCCCAACTTGGCCCTCTTCTCCTGCGAAAGCAGCTTCTCTGCTCTAGGACTAAACTGGGGGCCCTTTTCCCCTGCATGCCTAATCTTGCTCGCCTCGCATACCTTTGTATTGGGAGTCTTTATTCCTGTTCCTGTTTTGGGCCTTTGCTCATCCCTGTCTATTTCTGGGGTTCAGCACCCGCTTATTCTCCGGGTGGCAATGCGCCATCCTTTCGTGGGGTGCCAATCATATTTACCTGAACTCGGGTGTGAGCATCCTATGGCTTTGTACTTTTTATGTCTTATTACCCATTGGTACAGGCCCGGGGGGGGGGGTCCTAAGCTCATTCCCCCACCATCTCATCCATTTTTCTTTTGTGATGTTTGGGGTAGTTGATGACATATACCAGATTTCCCTGCCAGCATCCGGGAAGTGCAGAAATCAGTCCTTTCCTAAATTTTGAAATCCGAATTGTTTCCAGTGGGTTAAAACAGGATCCCAAGGGAGAGTCCTTGGGGACAAGAGAGAAGCTCCCAGGCTCCTCCTGGAGAGAGAGAGAGAGAGAGAGAGAGAGAGAGAGAGAGAGAGAGAGAGGTCCATTACCATGAAAATCCCCCTCCAACTCCTGAGTGGCGTCCCACGGGCAATGTGTGTCAGAAGGACCCGCTGTGGGGGATTCGGGAGGAGGTGGGCCCAAGTCCACAGGAACAAGAACCAGGTCTCTTAAGGACACGCTGCAGGAGGAGCAGGGGAGGAGAAGCTTCTGGAGACAACACCGCCGAGGGGGTCAATGTTTGGTGGGGGGGCTGGTGAGGCCCCATGAGTGCAGATGCAGGGTCCTGTGGCGCTGTGCGCGGCCGTCGGGTCTTCCCTCTCCGGGCTCAGGAGTCGTGATGCCTCACGTTGGTGTTTCTGCTCCGCGCTGACTCGGTTCCCGCCGTGTCCTCAGAAGGTTCTCAGTCCGGGAGCAGGTGTCCGAGCTTCTGCCCCTGTGGCCACGCAGGGTCCCCCAACCTCCGCGTACGGGTCGGGGTGTCTGTTACGTGTCTGACACGGAGTCGTGGGGACTTCCGTGCGGATGGCCCCGGACACCCCTATGGATCGCTCCTGGCTGGAGGGACATCGTCACAGGATGGATTCCTCCACCCCCAGGAGCCCAGAGTAGCTTTCCGTCCCTGTGCGTCTTCCTCCATTTTTGTCCCCGGTGTCCTGTCGTCCTCGGAGAGCAGGTCTGTCGCCTCCTCGCTTAGATTTCCTCCAGGGCACTTGGTTCCTTCTGATGCGGTTGTAACGGGGCCTTCTCTTCACGTCTCTTTCCGATGGGTCGTTGTGAGTGTGTGGATGTGCGCGTGGTGTTTCTGTGTCGATTTCGTATCCAGCGAGTGCACGTGTCTTAGTTCTGTTCACCGTAAATAGAGCAGCTTCGGTCTCTACCGGGAACACGAGTTTCCTTGGGAAAAAGAGTTTGTCCTCCTGGGACTGGCGTCTGTCACTCCGCATAATGACCGCGAGGTTCAATCCACGGTGCAGCGGGGTCAGAATTCCCTCCTTTGTGAGCCTGAGCCGTATCCTGTTGTGCGGAGACCATATTCTGTTCATTTATTCATCTGTCGGCCGTCACGTGCGCTGCTTCCGTCCTTGGACTGTTGTGCAGAAGCCGCTCTGACTGCAGGCGCAGGAAGATCTCCTCCAGGCTTTGCTTTCCGTGTCCCGGGGTCCGTGTGCAGAGGTGGGCTCTGCGCTCGCTCCCCGCGGACCCGCTGTGCTCCTCTCTGCAGCCGCGCCGTTTGACTCATGCCTTCATGCGGCAGAATAATACTGCTGTTCGTGGGTCTGCCCCGGGTCGTTTCTCCATTCAGCCACCGAGGGGGCCTTTGCAGAGTTTTCCTACTATTTGACTTCGTGAACGGTGCCGCTGTGTGTGTTCGTGCATGTGTTCTTTTTTGAAACAACTGTTTCAATTCTTCGGGATCTAGGAGTAGAATTGTTGAGTCAAATGGTCAT
Organism: Helogale parvula; assembly: GCA_004023845.1. Lineage (NCBI taxonomy): Eukaryota > Metazoa > Chordata > Mammalia > Carnivora > Herpestidae > Helogale > Helogale parvula. The sequence goes on along the minus strand of PJEM01016636.1, from coordinate 9,833 downwards.
TCTATATTTTGACCTTTCTGAGGAAATACCAAACTATGTTACACATAGGCTCCACCATTTCACATTTCCACAGGCATGGTTTAAGGGGTGCATTTTCTCAACATCTTTGCCAATATTTGTTATATTGCAGTTTTCTATATTAGAGCAGTTTCAGTGCAAGTAAAAGAGTATCTAACTGTGGTTTAAATCTTCATTTCCATAAGGATTACTAATGCTTAACATCTTTTCCTGTCTATTCTCCATACATAAGATCTCTCTTGGGAAAGTACATCCAAGTCCTTTGTCCATTCTAAAAGTTGTGGGGGGTTTTTGTTGTCGTCGATGAGTCGTACAAGCTCTTTATATATGCTGTAAAACAGACTCTTACCAGACAAATAATGTGCAAATATTTTCTTTCATTCTAGGCATTCTCTTTTCACTTCTGGAATAGCAGCTTTTGAGGTACAAAGGTTTTTAATGTTGAGGAAACGAAATGTATCTATTTTTCTTTCCTTGCTTGTGCTTTGGTGTCAGCTCTAAGAGCCTTGTTTAACTCAACGCTCATGAAGATTGATCTCCATTTTTAGCTCCTAGAGTTGACAAGTTTACCTCTCACATTTAAGCTTTTGATCCACTTTGAGTTAATGTTTGTTTGTGTTGTGAATGTTTGTTTGTGTTATGGTTTTCAGGTTAGACGTTAAGGTTAGATTAGGATTAGGGGTTAGGTGTTTGGATTTACCTTTAGGATTTAGGGTTTAGTGGTGGGATTAGGGTTAGGGGTTAGGGTTCAGGGCTAGGGGTTTGGGTTTAAGGTTAGGATTTAGGGGTTAGTGGTGGGGTGGGGAGGCATTAGGGTTAGGAGTTAGTGTTAGGGTTTGGGGTTAGGGTTCGGGATAGGGTTATGGGGAGGGTTAGTGGAAGACTTAGATCACAGGAGGTAGCAGGCATAGAACCTCTAGCTGCGGTCTCTCTGAAGGCTAAGTTGAGGGCACATGGGAGGGTGAAGGTAGGGATACGTTTAGAATGAGGGTTAGGGTTAGGATTAGGGTTAGAGTAAGATCCCAGGATGATTAAGGAGTTAATCAGCCGGCAGTGCTGTGGTCTCCCCGGAGGGCTGAGTGGAGGGTGCATGGGAAGGGGCCTGTCAGGCCTGGCATTTGAGTTCAAGGTCCAGACACCTCTGTGGGTCAGGCCACTGTTGCATCTCAGGACACTCGTTATGCAGCATGGTTCGAGTTTGTTTTTGTTTTTTACTATGGTGATGATTTTCCATGCTCATGGTGACTAAGCCTGCACCGCGTCGGGGCCCAATGTCCTTGGTGTTCTCAGACCTAGGACTGGGTCCCCATGGGGAGAGAGCCTTGGCTAGGGTTAGGGTTCCATCCAGGGGAGTCGCCAGGGCAGAGGCAACACCGTGATCTCCCTAGAGGGCCGACGTGAGGTTGTCTGCCCTGGTGTTAGATTTAGTGTTGTTTGGGTTTGGATTAGGGTCAGGCTTAGGGTAGGGTTAGATCCCAGGAGGCTCCAGGCACTGATCATCCAGCAGTACTGTGTACTCCCCGGGGAGCTGAGTTGAGGGCTCCTAGGAAAATGCTGATAAGGCTTAGGCCTTGGATTCAAAGGGTAGCCTCCTTTTGGGCTAGGTTACAGTTGGGTCTCAGGACACCCCTGGTTCTGTTCTATCCGGGCTTTGGAAATGGCACGGTGATTGTCCTGCACTGCTTCTGGGCCCCATGTCCGTGTTTTCCTCAGATCTAGGAATCGGGTCTCCATGGGTCAAGAGCCTTGGTTAGGTTTAGGTTTCCGTCCAGGGGAGTCAACAGAGCAGAAGCAAAACTAGTCCTGATATCTTCCTGGAGGGCTGAAATGAGGGCCCATGCATGGGTGTAGGGTTCTGTTTAGTGTGAGGGTTAGGGTTAGTGTTAGGATTAGCGTTAGTTCCCAGCAGGCCCTGTAAGCTAATCATCCAGCAGTGGAGCGTTCACCTCCAAGGAGTGAGTTGAGGGAGCGTAGGAAAGTGCTGGTCAGGCTTGGGCTTTGGTTTCAAGGGCCAGCCTCTTCCCTGAGTTGGGCCTCGGGACACCTCTAGAGTAGTTCCATCTGCCTTTTGGAAATGGCATGGTGATATTTTATCTTCCATGCTGATTATCTCTGCACCATTTCTGGGTCCCTTGTCCGTTGTTTTCTCAGACCTAGGAACTGCTCCCCATGGGAAGAGACTCTTGGCTGGGATTAGGGTTCCATTCACGAGATTCACCAGGGTAGAAACAACACCAGTCCTGCGGTCTCCCTAGAAGGTTGAAATGAGGGCCCATGCACAGGTGCAGGTCAGGCGTAGGGTTACCTTTAGAGTAAGGGTTAGGGGTAGTGTCACAGTCACTGCTGGTCCCTCACCCTCACCCACTATTAGAAGTGAGCCATATGCTAGAGACCTGTCTATGTGACCTCAAGGCACCAGGGAGCCAGTGAATATTTCTACAATAAATGAACACAAACATCCCATAAGTGTAAATATAGGAAGTTCCCGCCACCCCGGAAAATTCCCTTGGGCTCCCTGGCACAAAGGGTGGTCCTGCTAATAATCTCCATCGTCACCATTTCTGTCTGTCTGTTTCCTGTGTGTCCAGGAAGCGCACTGTGTGCAGCAATGGGGAGTGAGGAGACTAGGTCCTCCCAGAAGCAGATGTGGACACAGAGAGGTCAAAGGCTACTAGGGGACATAAGGACAAAGTGGAGGGGACAGGATGGGCAGGGAAAGTATTCAGGCAGATCTGACACCTTTTTAAAAATATATAATCACCTTAGTCGGTCACCTTGCACAGTCCTCTTCAAGTTTAAAAATCAGTGAGATTTAAGAGATTTTGGTTTATTTCCCTATGATCTTATGTTTTCCTACATACATTCTGTCTTCCATTCTTTATCTGTGGCCTCAGATGAACACTTCCGTGTGTAGCTGCATGAAATGGAAAATTATTGTGTTCAGCTTTCAGATGTAGATCTCTGAATGTACACATTCTCATAATTTTCTTTCCTTTCTTTGTCTGGTAGGGCATCTATTTTAATAGAAAACTGAGGGTCTCTGTCTTATCGTTTCAAACAGCAATTCCTAATCCCTGCGCTGAGGTGTTAACAGTCTTCGTTGAATGAATTTCCACAAACATCTTTTTTTGATGATCATTGTGTGGAGATATCATAATCAAAACTGTGAGAAGGGTGAGTGGACACTTTATGTATTTAATATCTTTTCATAATGTTCTTGGAAGCAAATATTTCCCCTATTTCACAGGTAACTCCGCTGAGGCTCTGAGTAGGTCCCACTGAGAACTGGCCTTAGGGCTGAGACAGCAGGAACACAGGCGAGGACTCGGGATACTGTGGGAGAAGTTTGAGGAGATGGGAAGCTGTAGTCGAGGTGATGACAGGGGTCCAGCAGGGGCCGCTTCTGGCCAAGCGTGAGTTGTAGGTCGACCTGGGCTGAAGGCCAATGCAGGCACTCAGCTGATCTAGATCCTGTCTCACTGAGGAATATGAACTTGGGCAGAAAAGCATTTTCATAAGACCAAGTTAAATTTCCCACATCTCCAGGGCATTTTTGTCCCACAAATACCCAGAAGCTTCAGAAAACCCAGGGACACAACAATCTTTTTAGATGACTGCCTAGGTGCACTTTGGCCACAGTGACTTTTCAGAGCTGAACGCCGCATTGTGCATTGAGTGATCCTAGATAGCAGCTCTGTGTGAACCTCACTCTCCCTGCTCAGGTTGTGGCCCGGAATGACCAGCAACTGCAGTTCACTGACCCATCCCCTCCCCTCTGCATCTCTCAAACTCTGCTTACTGTCCACAACTTCCCTTCTATCCCTGAGTGATTCAAGTTTCCCCAATTCCTTCACTGGTGCTTCAATTATGGTGATCACTGGTCTGTGTCACTTAATGCATGTATCCCACTTTCAAACAGGACACCCGAGGCACTAAAAGTTAGGGGTGAATCTCATTCGTGAAAGAACCCAAAACCCTGTGTCTCCAAAACACCTACCAGTACTGCTGATATGTCTGCTATTGTGTTTAAAAAAAAAAATCCTCTTGCCCTTTGGCCAGAGAAACCTATAGCTCACCTTCATACAGGGAAGTGACACCACCCATTGTATGTATGTCCTGGGAAACTTGAGGTGTGTTCAGTGTCCTCGGGCAGGTTGGCAGTTGAAGTTCCAAGACTCACAACACCTTCCACATCATTTCCGTCACGTCGTTCACAAAGAAGATGAATATGCTTTACCGGTCACTCATCCAGGTCAGGTCCTCTTAAAAGAGTAGGTGAAGGAGGGGGAGGTGGCCCATGTAGCCCATGACTGGTGATGAAGAGCAGTCCATGGGGTAGGCACTGCAAAGCGATCCAGGGACAGGAGCAGGTCCTCTTGCATACATGATGGCCTGCGGAACGGAAATGAATGCTATGGTCCTAGGACAGAACAAAGCACTGACACCAGCAAAAAGCAGAAACCCAAAGAAGCAGCGCTCATCTCCTGCCAGCTTCTCCACCACCAGGTTCCAAGGGGGCAGCATCAGTGCCAAAATCTCTGCCCATACTTTGGGTTCCGCTTACAGCTTTGGGGTGGCGAACGGATGTTATTGGGATAAACCAGTGTCCCCACATGTCTGGAAACGTAGAACAGCAAGGGTTCTTTTCCTAGAAGATTTATGGACTTAATACCAAATTAACAACTAGCATATCCACCCCTCCTCCCCCTCCCCTACAGAGGCTGCTTATTTGTATGTGAAGAACTACAGAATGAGGAAGATGGAAATCCTGGTCCCTACATGGAATCATAGCCCTCGTGGCTCAAAGCTCTGCCTCTGAGCCCCCGCCTGGGCCCTATGTGCTTCTCTCCTGACCATGGGATTTTCTGTCTGCAAGTGGTATACATGGGCACAGAGACACATGGGGTGATGGGGATCCTGAGGTCCAGCAGAGCACCCGGAAAAGCATGCTCTTAGAGAAACAGGTAACCTATCCATGTTAGGTGGGTTCAGCTAATAGATTATTTTCAAATTGGTTTCCATAATACACCCAGTGCTTCTCCCCACAAGTGCCCCCACCATGACCATCATCCCTTTCCCTCCCTCCCCCTCCCCCTTCAGTCCATGGTTTGTTTTCCGTATTCAATAGTCTCTCATGATTTGTGTCTCTCACTCTCCCCAGCTCTCTATCCCCTTTCCTCTCCCTATGGTCCTCTGTTAAGTTTCTCCTGTTAGACCCATGAGTGCAAACATATGGTATCTGTCCTTCTCTGCCTGACTTATTTTGCTTAGCATGACACCCTCGAGGTCCATCCGCTTTCCTACAAATGGCCAGATTTCATTCTTCCTCCTTGACATATAGTACTCCGTTGTGTATATATACCACATCTTCTTGATCCATTCATCAGGTGATGGACATTGAGGCTCTATCCATGATTTGGCTATTGTAGAAAGTGCCACTATGAACATTGGGGTACATGTGTTCCTATGCATCAGCACTTCTGTATCCCTTGGGTAAATCCCTAGCAGTGCTATTGCTGGGTCATAAGGGAGTTCTATCGATAGTTTTTTGAGGAGCCTCCACACTGTTTTCCAGAGCGGCTGCACAAGTTTACATTCCCACCAACAGTGTAGGAGGCTGCCCGTTTCTCCACATCCTCACCAGCATCTATAGTCTCTTGATTTGTTCATTTTAGCGACCCTGACTGTTGTGAGGAGGTATCTCAGTGTGGTTTTGATTTGTGTTTTCCTGATGATGAGTGACGCTGAGCATCGTTTCATGTGCCTGTAGACCATCTGGATGTCCTCTTTGGAGAAGTGTCTATTCAGGTCTTCTGCCCATTTCTTCACTGGATCATTCATTTTTCATGTATAGAGTTTAGTGAGCTCCTTGTAGATTTTGGATACTAGCCCTTTATCTGATATGCCATTTGCCACTATCTTTTCCCATGCTATCTGTTGCCTGTTAGTTTTCTTGATTGTTTCCTTTGCATTGCAGAAGCTTTTTATCTTGATGAGGTCCCAGTAGTTCATTTTTGTTCTTGATTCCCTTGCCTCTGGGGATGTGTCGAGGAGGAAATTGCTGCGATTGAGGTCCAGGAGGCTATTTCCTGTTTTTTCCTGGAGGGTTTTTATGGTTTCCTATCTCACATTCATATCCTTTATCCATTTTGAGTTGACTTTTGTGAATGGTGAAAGAAAGTGGTCTAATTTCATTTTTCTACATGTTGCTGTCCAGCTCTCCCAACACCACCTGTTGAAGAGGCTGTCTTTTTTCCATTGGATACTCTTTCCTGGTTTGTCAAGTGCCGTACACTTGTGGGCCCAGTTCTGGGCTCTCTATTTTCTAGTCCATTGGTCCATGTGTCTCTTTTTGTGCCAATACCCTACTGTCTTCATGATGACAACTTTGTAGTAGAGGCCAAAGGCTGGGATTGTGATGCCTCCCGTTTTGGTTTTCGTCTTCAATATTACTTTGGCTATTCGGGGTTTTTTGTGGTTCCATACGAATTTAAGCTAGTTTGTTCTAGCTTTGAGAAGAATGCTGGTGAATCTTTGATAGGGATTGCATTGAATGTGAAAATTGCTTTGGGTAACAATGACATTTTAACAATGTTTATTCTTCCTATCCATGAGCACGGAATGTTTTTCTATTTCTTTGTGTCTTCTTCAATTTCCTTCATAAGTCTTCTATAGTTTTCAGCATACAGGTCTTTTACATCTTTGGGTAGGTTTATTTCTAGGTATTTTATGGTTTTTCATGCAATTGTGAATGGGATCAGTTTCCTGATTTCTCTTTCTATTTCTTATTTTTGGTGTATAAAAATGCATCCGATATCTGTACATTGACTTTGTACCCTGCAACTTTACTGAATTAACTGATGAGTTCTAGAAGGCTTCTGGTGGAGTCGATCGGGTTTCCATGTAGAGTATCATGTCATCTGCGAATGATCTCAAGGTTGTGAGTTTGAGCCCCACGTTGGGTGTAAAGATTACAAAAAAAAAAAAAAATTAAACAAAAAAAAATGGTGTGCCTGACTGAAATCCAGTTCTGGTGAGGGTGTGTTTTCTTGGGGACCCCAAGGAACCCTGCAGGGGAACCTGAGTGTGGAGAGGGTCCTGCCATCTCCTGCAGGGCAGTAATTGCTTGCTTTGATGTACGAACCCCAACACCTGCTCTGTCTGGGCTCTGGCTCAGTCTGCGGAGTCTCTGGTGGCCTGGCTGCCCTGGGAGTGGACGACTCCTGGCACAGGCTTTGAGCCAGTGGTGTGGTTGTTGGGACTTAGACACAGTGCAAGTCTTCACCTACCCCATCTCATCCGCAGGGTTATGGATTTCTCCAGTTCTGGGGCTCTTGCAGGCTGGAAAAGGATGCCTCTGGATCCCTGCTGAGGGAAACTTCTTTTTTCTTTTCCTTGTTCTCTGCAGTAGTATGCAGGCTGGGGGAGTGGAGACCTCCGTTGACTTCCTTTTGGATGGCCCTGGGAAAGGTGTCTGGCTGCCTCTCCCCTGACCTGAGTGTTTGTCACCTCCCCCTAGCGTTTGTTTCTGCAGCTGGGGGCAGGAGGAGGGTTCTCATAGTAACTAAACTGACCCCTTGTGGGAGGAGGAACTCCACACACTCATCTACTGTGCTCATGAGTTTCAGTCTCTGGAAAGCTAGAGACAGATTCACAGAATGGACTCAGGGCACCAGAAAATGGCCACCTTCCCCAAAGGTAAAGTGAAAGTGTAGCTTTTTAAAAAATTTTCAAGGCCCTTTGAGGTTGTCTCATAAGCAGCCCCTTCTTGGACCTTCAGAGCTTTAGAAGTTCCAACTGAACTGATCTTCTGAGTGTAACTCAAGCCCCAGCTTGGTGCTCTGGTCTGTATGGGGCCCTTAGCTCCTTTCTCAAATGAAGTGTGCCCCTCTCTCTTTTCCCTCTTTCAGTGGCCCAGAGTCTTCTCCCCTTCTGGGATTAGCCTCAGTGACTCCAGTAAGCTAGAAGCCCTCAGTGCTGAGCCCTTTGTGAAAGGTTGACCCCACCATGACTGGGCCTAGTCCAGCCAGCCTTGTGCCCTGTTAGGCTTTCTCCACATGAAGCCCATGAAAGTCCTGCAAGGTGTCTTATGACCACCTCAATGTCTCCTTTTCTCCGATGTCTGCCGCTCTTACCATTTTCAGCCTAGTTCCCAATCCTGTCTAGAATGCCTGCTCCTGCGGCAGTAATGTGAAGATCTGTCAACCATACTCTTTCCCGGCACCTCACTGGCCCCCACAACTTCCCTGGGGTTTTTCTCAGAGTCACAGGGTAGCTTCTTTCCTGGAACCCCCGCCCACACCACCCAGGCACTGTGGGACTCCCCTCCTTCTCCAGGAAGACATTCAGCATCTTAAGAAGTTTGGTCTAAGTGCAGAAACTAAAAAAAATCACTCTTTAAAATTTTTTTAATGTTTATTTATTTTTGAGAGAGGGAGAGAAAGAGTGTGGGCAGGGGAGGAGCAGAGAGAGAGGGAAGAAACAGAATCTGGAACAGGATCCAGGCTCTGAGCTGTCAGCACAGAGCCTGATGTAGGGCTGAAATCCACAAACCGTGAAATGATAACCTGAGCTGAAGTCAGATGCTTAACTGACTGAGCCACCCAGGTGCCCCTAACAAATAACTTTTGAAGCACACCTGACCACCCTTGTTAGTTCATCTTGGGCTCTCGGAGAATTAACTTTTGTAGCAAAAAAACCCAATTATTTATTTTCCTCCTCTGCTTTCTGGAATATTTTGCCAGATAATAGGTGCTTGTACAGAGGACTGAAAGCATCTTATAGATTCACAGGTGTTTGTGTTTTACAATGAACTTAGATGATTCATATAGTCTTTCGTATGTCTCAAACTGATATGAAATGTAGTAGCAAAGAAACCAAATAAAAGTAAGCATCCTGCAGGAGCCCTGCCAGCAGCAGCGTCTCCTTTCAGTGGGATCCTTGAAGGAAGCAGTGCCATTGTTGTTCGATGGATGTCCAGTTACAGTCGCCCAAGACAAAGAAGCTCTGACATCTGATGGCCCACAGTTAACAACAAGGTATTGTTTTCCTGAATATTTCTTTTTTTATATACATTTATTTATTTTTTGGGAGAGAGAGTGAGACAGAGCATGAACGGGGAGGTCAGAGAGAGAAGGAGACACAGAATCTGAAGCAGGTTCCAGGCTCTGAGTAGGCATTCAGCACAGAGCCCGATGGGGGGCTCGAACTTACAAACTGTGAGATCATGACCAGAGCCAAAGTCTCAGGACTGAGCAACTCAGGCGCCCCCTGAACATTTCTTAAGAGGTAGATCTAATGCTAAGTGTTCTTACCACAGAAACCAAAAATAAAATAAAGGGATTCAAGGAAACTTTTGGAGGTGATGGATATGTCTGTTACCTTGATTGTGGTCATGGTGTCATGGGTGTGTGCATGGATCTGACCTCATCAAACTCTACACATTAAATACGTGCAGTTTGGGGGATATCAATTTTACCTCGGTAAAGGTATAAAAAATAGAACTATGGGCCTTAGATAGATTCTACCACCATATTTCCTACCAGGATCCGAGTCTTGACCCAACATAAGCCATTGAATTCTGGAGGAGCAGAATGTCCCTGTAGAGCAGATTCTCGGGGCTGTAAGATGTGGCTGCTGAAGCCGGTGGTGAAGTTTTAGGGAGGAGCCTGGTGCTGCAGGGGTGGCCTGGGTCCACATCCTCAGTGGTGCCTCAGTGGTGCCCTGAGGGGCCCTGGGGCTCTGTTCCTTTCAGTTCATGTTGCCATGGTAACTCGGCTAGCACAAAGCATGCAGGGGAGTTTGTGGTCACCAGA
>PJEM01016635.1:0-25045 GCA_004023845.1 Helogale parvula | reverse complement strand
CTCCCCATGGTCCCCTGCCAGGTCTGTCCTGTTAGACCTATGAATGCAGACATATGGTATCTATCCTTCTCTGCCTGACTTATTTCGCTTAGCATGACACCCTCAAGGTCCATCCACTTTCCTACAAATGGCCATATGTCATTCTTTCTCATTGCCATATAGTACTCCATTGTATATATATACCACATCTTCTTGATCCTCCTATACTGTTTTAACTGGGTTTTTATTTTCCAAAATTCTGTAAACTTCAATAAATTGTTTTTTCTTATTTGATATCTTTCCCTGCTACAGTGTATTTAAAAATCATCTCAAATTTCCATTTTATAACTATTCCATCCTGTGTAGTAGCCACTCGCCACTTGTGGGTATTGAGTTTTTTAATTCTCAGATTTAACATGTGCTCTAAGTGTGAAGTGCACACAGGATTTCAAAAACTTAATATAAAATTACTGTAAACTCTGTTAGTTATATTTACATATTCCTTTTTGAAATAATATTTTAGATATATAGGGTTAAATAAATAGAAAATTTCAGTGTTTTCAACTTTTTAAAATGTGGCTTCTAGAAAATTTCAAATTGCATGTTTCTCTCACAGTTCTGGTCTGCATTAAATTTTTATTGAAAGAGTGTTGATCTCGATGAAGTTGGTCTTGAAAGGTTGGGAAGGGAGGTTAGGGATAAATGAGTGCTAAAGTTCTCATGCTTCTTAAGAAACACATTTATGTTTTATGAAGGAATTTCTGAATGCACTTTCTTAAAGAGTGCATGATTTCATAGTAATTTTGGTGACAATGTAAGGTCAATTGGGGGCACATTTTAAGGAGGTCTCAAATTAGAAACTGCTTATTTTGTGAGCTCAGTTTTATGAATTGAAATAGAACAAGGTGTAAAAACAGATTAATTTAAAATGTTATGCTCTCCAAAACAGAATGCATAGCTTTAAATTGCTTCTTAGTTTCAAGAGTAATATTTTTAATGTTTCTTATTTGTAAAACCTTGAATTATGCCATAAATCTAGCATTAAAGTGTGTGGAGTTCATGTACAATGCTTCTGAAGGAGCTTTTGATCAGCTGAAAAAGTAGAATATTAGTACTTACCTGAAAATATAAGGGATCATAAGTTAGTTTTTTATATGGACATGAAGAGAGAAAAGACATCTAAGTGTTATTTTTAAACAGTGGAAATCCGAACAATGTCATTTAATCCTTATATTTCCTATAAAAGTACATTAATTTTGGTGCACTGATGGTGCATGGAGTTGTGCAGTGACATAGAGAGAAGCGCACATGGGCATGCCAGCAAGAAGTGACGACTGTTGGCCATTGACCAAAATCTATTCCTCCCTTTTTCTATTGTAACTGAAGATAAGGCCATCTAACGGGGACTGTTTCTCAGCCTGTTTGCTGTGAGATGTGGCCTATGACCAAGCTGTTGACAATGAAAAATAAGCTAAATTATATATGACAATTTTGGGTCCATCCAGTGTTGAAAACATTAGTTATTGTCTATACTTTTTCACAGCCTTGAAAGTGGATAATAGGAAATCCAGTTTGATTCCACAAACAACGTGCTGTGGGATAGCAAAGGAACATGGTAAAGATCTTGGTTGCTGAGTGAATCCATGGGACAGAATTGTCATACCAACTTGAATCTCTTATCTCAGAACTGATAAGGAAAATCAGTTTCTATATTCCTTAACCCACAGTGGTTTTGGAGGGACCTCTCTGTACTGCAGCTTAGCCTTTAACTTAATAAAATGTTGCATCTAGAAAATTTCTCAAAGAACAAAGAAGATAGTAGTTTTATAGATGTTTACTGTGAATAACATGCTATCTCACATACACTTGCACAAGGAACAGATAATCTTAATTCCATTAGCATTATACTTCCTTTCTGAAAACTATTTACCCACTCCCAGTTACTGTAGTACAGCCAAATTAGTCAACTTGTACACCTGTAAAAGATTCTTACATCCCATTGAGAACTAAATGTGGTGATTTGTTTGAATGTTCTATACCCATGAAATTCAATACATTGTGTTCTAAATTTAAGCCTATTTGTTCAAGAGCTTTTATGAAAATTTCTTTGTTCAATAATAACCAATTTACCCAGTCCCCTTTCTTTTTTTTAATTATTTTTAATGTTTATTTATTTTTGAGAGAGAGAGAGCAAACAAGCGTGCACAAGAGGGGGAGGGGCAGAGAGAGAGGGAGGCACAGAATCAGAAGCAAGCTTCAGGCTCTGTGCTGAGCCTGTGGGGTTCAAACTCACGAACCATGAGATCATGACCTGCACTGAAGTCGGATGCTTAATGGACTGAGCCACCCAAGGCGCCCCTACCAAGTCCTCTTTCTTTGCACTAATATTGGTGATTAGGCGGTATACTATTGGAGGCACAGCCTATCATAAGGGTAAAAAATGGAGTTTATCAGTCCTGAAGCTCTAGCCTCAAGTTCTATGCTCTGTCCTCGGGCAAGTTGTTTTCCTTCTTACATGGAAATGAGAATATCACTAGCACCTGATCCACAGGATGGCTGGATATTTGATACTTTAATATGTATAAATTGTTAAACATAGTGGCAGGTGCATAACAAATTAATTGTTATATTTTATATATTTCCAAAAATGTTACCATTTTCTATTAAATTGCCTTTTAATCCAGTGAAATGTTACAAATTCTTGATAAGGTATCCTTTCATGTGCTTCCTTACCATGGCTGTTTTTTTCTAATCTTTTCACCACTTAAAATTTTTTGTTATATCGCATACTCTTTCCTGCTTTGTCAAAAATTAGTTGGCTGTACATTTGTGGGCCCAGTTCTGGGTTCTCTATTCTATTCCATTGGTCTATGTGTCTGTTTTTGTGCCAATGCCTTACTGTCTTGATGATGAGAGCTTTGTATCAGAGGCTAAAGTCTGGATTGTGATGCCTCCTGTTTTGGTTTTCTTCTTCAATATAACTTTGGCTATTCGAGTATGCGATGGAAAAAAGACCGCCTCTTTAGCAGGTGGTGCTGGGAGAACTGGACAGCAACATGCAGAAGAATGAAACTAGACCACTTTCTTACACCATACACAAAAATTAACTCAAAATGGCTGAAGGACCTGAATGTGAGACAGGAAACCATTAAAACCCTTGAGGAGAAAGTAGGAAAAAACCTCCTAGACCTCCACCGCAGCAATCTCCTACTCGACACATCCCCAAAGGCAAGGGAAATGAAAGAAAAACTGAACTCTTGGGACCTCATCAAGATAAAAAGCTTCTGCACTGCAAAGGAAACAATCAAGAAAACTAACAAGCAACCAACAGAATGGGAAAAGATAGTTGCAAATGACATATCAGATAAAGGGCTAGTATCTAAAATATACAAGGAACTCACCAAACTTCACACCCAAAAAACAAATAACCCATTGAAGAAATGGGCAGAAGACATGAACAGACCCTTCTCCAAAGAGGACATCCAGATGGCCTACAGGCACATGAAGTGATGCTCAGTGTCACTTATCATCAGGGAAATACAAATCAAAACCACACTGAGATACCACCTCACACCAGTCAGAGTGGCTAAAATGGACAAATAAAGAGACTAGAGATGCTGGCAAGGGTGTGGAGAGACGGGCACCCTCCTACACTGTTGGTGGGAATGTAAACTGGTGCAGCCCCTTTGGAAAACAGTGTGGAGGTTCCTCAAAAAACTATCAGTAGAACTTCCCTATGACCCAGCAATAGCACTGCTAGGGATTTACCTAAGAGATACAGAAATGCTGATGCATAGGAGCACATGTACCCCAATGTCCATAGCAGCAATGTCAACAATAGGCAAAACATGGAAAGAGCCTAAATGTCCATCACCTGATGAGTGGATCAAGAAGATGTGGTATATATACACAATGGAGTACTACATGGCAATGAGAAAGAATGAAATCTGGCCATTTGTAGGAAAGTGGATGGACCTAATGGAGGACCAGGGGGAGGGGAAGAGGGAAAGAGAGTTGGGGAGAGAGAGGGACGCAAAACTTGAGAGACTATTGAATGCTGAAAATGAACTGAGGGTTGAAGGGGGAGAGGGGAAAAGTGGTAGTGTTGGTGGAGGGCACTTATGGGGAAGAGCACTGGGTGTTGTATGGAAACCAATTTGACAATAAACTATTTTTAAAAAAAGAAATAATATAAAAAATTTTTTTGTTATAGTTTTTGTTCATTTAAAAAATTATTTCAGGTGCTCCTGGACAACTCAGTTGCCAAAAGTGTTGACTTTTGATTTGGCCTCAGGTCATGATCTTTTGGTTCCTGAGATTGAGCCCCAAATCGAGTCTGTCTCTCCCTCTCTCTCTGCTCCTCCCCTGATTGTGCTCTCTGTCTGTGTCTCTCTCAAAATGAACAAACATTGAAAAATAAAAATATGTTATTTTTTTATAGCTTATTGTACGCTTTCGATATATATTTTGGACATCTGTCCTTTCTCAGATAGGGGTTTTGAATTTTCCCCCAGTGTATGTCCTCTTACTCATTTCCTTAACAATGCCTTGAAGAAAAGATTTTTTGTTTGTTTTATCATGAAGTCTAACTTATAATTATTTTTTTTACAGTTTTCATTCTTTGTCATACCTATAAAATCTTTAATCCAAGCTAAAAACGTTTTCTTCTACTGTTTTTTAAAATCTTGCTTTTTCAGATGTTGAATGTGCCTCTATGAATCATCAAATTAATTTTTGTATATGGAGTAAAGTGGGAGTTGACTCTTACCTTTTGTCCAAACTTAGCCAGGTAGTACAGTATAAATTATTAAAAAGAAAAGGAAAATAATCTGTTCACACTGAATTAACTTGAAACCTTTGTCATTCAGTAATTGACAGTGTATGTTGGGTATATTTCTAGGCTATGTATTTTGTTTTATCTGTCAGTTTATCCTTACACTAATTTCACAATGCCTTTATTGGGATTGTATTGAAAACTTAATCTTTGTTAGTGGCTCTTTGTGAATTTTTTGAAAGTTTATAGAGTCATCAAGATGTTTACATATATACAGTTATGTTTCTTTTCAACCTCTATGCTTTTTTTCTTGTTTTACTGGGTAACACCTCTAAAAAGTAGTGAAGAGGAGTGATTATTGGTATCCTTTCCTTGATCCCCATCATAGTAGGAAACCAGTTTTTCACTCTTAAGTAAGGTGTTAAATTTAGGCTTCTTATAGATGGACTTTGTTAGAGTGAGGAAGTCCCCCTTTATTCCTCATTGTTAGGTGAAAGTTTGCAGTTAAATTTTATATTTGATATGCTAATACTTTAAATAATTGTTTTCTATATTCTTAATAAACACAGGTTTTTTACTATATGATTTGGGTATGTGCATATTTCTAGTCTCATAAGTTAACTTAGGAGGGTTTCGTAACTGTCATTTTTTAGGAAGATTGTACAAATTTGAAAACAGTTCTTTATTACTTTTGATATAATTCACAGTGAAGTTATTTAATCATACATAGAATTTTACTTGTGGGAGGACTTTTACCTTCATGTTTAACTTAAATAATTCAGATGAGGCTATTAAAATTTGCACATATATTTTGTGTATATATATGTATATATACCAGATAGGGAGAGAGAGAGATTGCAAGATTTATTGTAATTTGTTCATATATTTCACATTTTTCATATATGTGTTGGAGTGTCTTAGTTTCTAACAAACTTCACAAATAATGTAATATGAATAGTCTTATTATCCTATTACATACCTTTTATCTTTAATATTTTGAGTTTTTAAAATAGTAAATTCTTTATGATTTTAAATATATGATATAATATTTTTTAAAAATCTTTGTCATCTTTTAAAAAAATTCTGTTTCAACTAGGTTGGTGTTAGGCATATATGATTTTATTCTGGGACTACTATAATAAAAAATAAAATTTGAAAAGCTTTAGGAAGTTAATGTACAAACTTTTAACAGAAAATACAGTGAAAATACTTAGTATGTTAAATGTTATAATAGGTTACTTAAAATTTCCTTTTATTTTGCATTAGATTTCTATTGCTGGTACAACAAATTACCACCGACTCAATGACTAAAGAGAACACAAGTGTAATATCTTACAGTTTTGTAAGTCAGAAGTTTTCTATGGGTTTTCCTGGGCTAAAATCAAGGCATCATAAGAACTGAGTCACTTTTTGCAGATTCTAGGGGAAAATTTGTTTCCTTTTCTTTTCCAGCTTGTAGAGGCCCTTGCTTTTCTAGGCTCCTGGCTGTTTTCCTACATCTTCAGGGCCAACACCACTGGGCATAGTCCTCCTACTGCCAGTTCCTGACTCTCTTCCTATTCTCTCTTCCGCTTTTAACAATCCTTGTGATTACACTGGGCCCACCAGATAATCCATGATACTCTCCCTATTTTAAAATCAGCTGATTAGCAGTGTTACTTCTGTCTGCACCCTTAATTTCACTCTGCAATATAGCCTAAAATATTTAGATTTTGTGAATTAGGATACAGACACATTATGGGGGGGCATTATTCTTCATAGAGCAATGTTTTGATATAAAAGAAACAATAATCTAAAAATAAAGTGATCATCAAAGATATAATAAAAAGGACCTAACTGCTGAAATTTCAAATCAGTAAGACTCAAAGCATACTATAAATGGAAGAAGAATAGAGGAAGTAAATCTCTGAGGAGCATAAAACACAGAATGGGAAGCACCTTTCCCTCTAAGTGTTATGGTAGACTGATAACACTTCGAGTTCTGTCACAGTATATGCTCTGAAGATTGAATAGGTATGAACACATCTTTGTAATTACCTTTCCATGATATTTAGGAATAACAACTGATGTAAGGAAGAGAGCTGACCCAGTAGACTTTTATTTAAGTTTACTTCCTTCTTATATCATAATTATCACATTTCTTCAGTTACATTTCCATTTTTAGCATTCTGCATATTTGCATGCTGTTGGCACTCTGACTCTAATTTTACGGAGTCTTTGTCTCTTCCTTTTCTCATTCCATGAAAGCAGAAAAAAAAAAGAATGTGTTTTCTAAAACTATTCCAAAAGCCATTTTTACATGCAGGCAGAAGAAACAGCATTCTGGAATATATCCTCAAAACTATAGAACTTGAACAAATCGCTTAATTTTTTCAAATTCCTGCTATCCTATTGGTGAACATGGGAATATCATAGTAAATTATCCTGGAATCCAACAAGGTGAGAGCAGGAGATGCAAAACATACTCAAATAGGATAATTTAAAGAGAAGTTAATAAATTGAATAGTTGTGGAGTACATGGAAACCAAAAGTATGCCATGACAAGTTAATTAGGGGTTAGGGGAATCTTTATTCTTAAAGCTAGGCTTAAGGAGACTGGATAACTCAGCATATCTGGACATGGGCAGGTCTGTGGGTGGAGAGGGCCACCCAAAAGAAATTCAGGAATGAAAATTTAACCATCTCTCAATAGATGGAGAACCAGTAAAATATATAGCCAGTTCCTTCTCTACTTCCTGTCTGCTGCCTGCAGGTGTTCACCAGCTTCAACCTCTAATAGTATGTGATCTGAGCAATTTAGTAAACCTTTCTGAGGTCTTAGTGCTTTTATTTTTCCTTTTACAGTTTATGGTCAAGTTGGTTTCCATATAACAACCAGTGCTCATCCCAATAAGTGCCCTCCTCCATGCCCATCACCCCTTTTCCCCTTTCCCTCACTCCCCATCAACCCTGTTTGTTCTCAGTATTTAAGAGTCTCTTATGGCTTGCCTTCCTCCCTCTCTTTGACTATTTTCCCCTTTCCCTCCCCCTTGGTCCTCTGATAAGTTTCTTCTGTTTCACATATAAGTGAAAACTTATGGTATCTGTCCTTCTCTGCCTGACTTATTTCACTTAGCATGACACCTTTGAGTTCCAACCACATTGCTACAAATGGCCAGGTTTCATTCTTTCTCCTTTCCATGTAGTATTCATTGTATATGTAGACTATATACACCACATCTTCTTGATCCATTCATCAGATGATGGACATAATTTAGGCTCTTTCCATGATTTGGCTATTGTTGACAGGGCTGCTGTGAACATTGAGGTACATGTGCCCCTATGCATCAGCACTTCTGTATCCCTTGGGTAAATTCCTAGCAGTGCTATTGCTGGGTCATAGGGGAGTTCTATTGTTAATTTTTTGAGGAACCCCCACACTGTTTTCTAGAGTTGCTATACCAGTTTACATTCCCGCCAACAGTGTAAGAGGGGGCCTGTTTCTCCACATCCTCACCAGCATCTATATTCTCCTGATTTGTTCATCTTAGCCACTCTGACTGGCGTGTGGTGATATCTCAGTGTGGTTTTGATTTGTATTTCCCTGATGATGAGTGATGCTGAGCAATGTTTCATGTGTCTGTTGGCCATCTGGATGTCCTCTTTGGAGAAGTGTCTGTTCAGGTCTTCTGCCCATTTCTTCACTGGATTATTTGTTTTTCAGGTGTGGAGTTTGGTGAGTTCCTTGTAGATTTTGGATACTAGCCCTTTATCCAATATGTCACTTACAACTATCTTTTCCCATTCTGTTCATTGCCTATTAGTTCTGTTGATTGTTTCCTTTGCCTTGCAGAAGCTTTTTATCTTGATGAGGTTTTTCTCTTGATTCCCTTGCCTTTGGAGATGTGTTGAGTAAGAAATTGCTGTGAGTGAGATCGAGGAAGTTGGTTCCTGCTTTCTTCTCTAGGATTTTGATGGTTTCCTGTCTCACATTCAGGTCCTTCATCCATTTTGAGTTTATTTTTGTGTATGGCATAAGAAAGTGGTCTAGTTTCATTCTTTTTCACATTGCTGTCCAGTTCTCTCAGTACCCTCTGTTAAAGAGGCTTTTTTTCCATTCCATTCCATTTTATCTGCTTTGTCAAAGATTACTTGGCGGTACATTTGTGGGTCCAGTTTTGGGTTCTCTATTCTATTCCATTGGTCTATGTGTTTGTTTTGGGGCCAATACCATACTGTCTTGATTATGACAGCTCTGTAGTAGAGGCTTAAGTCTGGGATTGTGATGCCTCCTGTTTTGGTTTTCTTCTTCACTATTACTGTGGCTATTCAGGGTGTTTTGTGGTTCCTAATGAATTTTAGGATAGTTTGTTCTAGCTTTGAGAAGAATGCTGGTGCAATTTGATTGGAATTGCATTGAATGTGTAGATTGCTTTGGGTATTATTGACATTTTAACCCTGTTTCTTCTTCCAATCCATGAGCATGCAGTGTTATTTGCCATTTCTTTGTGTCTTCTTTAGTTTCCTTCATAAGTTTTCTACAGTTTTCATCATACAGATCTTTTACATCTTTGGTTAAGTTTATTCCTAGATATTTTGTGATTTTTCATGGAATTGTGAATGGGATCAGTTTCTTGATTTCTCTTTCTGTTGCTTCATTACTGATGTATAAAAATGCCACTGATTTCTGTACATTGATTTTGTACTCTGCAACTTTGCTGAATTCATGTAGGCTTCTGGTGGAGTCTTTCGAATTTTCCATGTAGAGTATCATGTCATCTGCAAAAAGTGAAAGTTTGACTTCATCTTTGCCAGTTATGATGCCTTTTATTTCCTTTTGTTGTCTGATTGCTGCCGCTAGGACTTCAAGCACTGTGTTAAACAACAGTGGTGAGAATGGGCATCCCTCTTGTGTTCCTGATCTCAGGGGGAAAGCTCTCAGTTTTTCCCCATTGAGGATGTTATTAGCTGTGGGCTTTTCATAAATGGTGTTTAACTAAGTTCCTTCTATCCCGACTTTCTTGAGGATTTTTATTAAGAAAGGATGCTGTATTTTGTCAAATGTTTTTTTTGTTGTTGTTGTTGCATCTATCAACAGGATCATATGGTTTTTTTCTTACGTTAATGTGATGTATCACATTGATTGATTTGAGAATATTAAACCAGACCTATAACCAAGGAATGACTCACACTTGATCATGGTGGATAATTCTTTTTATATGCTGTTAGATTTGATAGCATCTTGTTGAGGATTTTTGCATCTGCATTCATCAAGGATATTGGCCTGTAATTTTCTTTTTTTGTTGGGTATCTGTCTGGTTTGGGAATCAAAGTGATGCTGGCTTTGTAGAATGAGCCTGGAAATTTTCCTTCCATTTCTACTTTTTGGGATAGCTTGAGACAAATGGGTATTGACTCTGATTTAAATGTCTGGTAGAATTCTCCAGGGAAGCCTTCTGGCCCAGGGCTCTTATTCATGGGGAGATTTTTGATAATTGACTCAATTTCTTCACTGGTTATGGGTCTGTTCAGATTTTCTATCTCTTCCTGTTTGAATTTTGGTAGTGCGTGTACATTTAGGAATATGTCCATTTCTTCTAGGTTGTCCACTTTGTTGGCATATAATTTTTCACAGTATTCCCTGATACTTGCTTGTATTTCTGAGGGATTGGTTGTAATAGATCCATTTTCATTTGTGATTTTGTATATTTGGGTGCTCTCTCTTTTCTTTTTGAGAAGCCTGGCTAGAAGTTTATCGATTTTTTTATTTTTTCATAAAACCAACTCTTGGTTTCATTGATCTGTTCAACTATTTTTTTGGATTCTATATTGTTTATTTCTGCCCTGATCTTTATTATTTCTCTTCTTCTGCTGGGTTTGGGATGCTCTTTCTGCTTCCTTCTAGTTACTTTAGGTGTGCTGTTAGATTTTATATTTGTGCTTTTTCTAATTTTTTGAAATAGGCCTGGATTGCAATGTACTTTCATCCTAGGCCTGCCTTTGTCACATCCCAAAGAGTTTGGATTGTTGTATTTTCATTTTCATTTGTTTCCATATTTTTTAAATTTCTTTTCTAATTGCCTGATTGGCCAATTCGTTCTCTTACAGGGTGTTCTTTAACCTCCATGTTTTTTGAGGTTTTCCAGACTTTTTCCTGTGATTGACTTCAAGTTTCATAGCATTGTGATATGAAAGTGTGCATGGGATGATCTCAATTCTTTTATATTTATTGAGGGCTGCCTTATGACCCAGTAAGTGATCTATCTTGGAGAATGTACCATGTGTACTTGAGAAGAAAGTGAATTCCCTAGCCTCAGGATGTAGAGTTTAAATATAACTGTCAGATCCATCTGGTCCAATGTGTCATTCAGGTCCATTGTTTCTTTAGTGATTTTCTGTCTACTGTCTGGTTGATCTATCCATTGCTGTAAGTGGAGTATTTAAGTCTCTTGCAATTAGCACATTTTTATAAATAAGATTGTTTCTGTATGTGATTCATTATTTTATGTATTTGGGTGCTTCCGAATTTGGTGCATACACATTTATAATTGCTAACTCTTCCTGATGGATAGACCCTGTTATTATATAATGTTCTTCTTCATCTCTTGTTACTGCCTTAACTTTAAAGTCAGTTTGTCTGATATAAGTATGGCTACTCCAGCTTTCTTTGAATTTCCAGTAGCATGATAGATATTTATCCATCCCCTCACTTTCAATCTGAAGGTGTCCTCAGGTCTAAAATGAGTCTCTTATACACAGCAAATAGATGGCTTTTTAAAAATTTATTCTGATACCCTATGTCATTTGATTGGAGCATTTAGTCCATTTACATTCAGTTTTACTATTTAAAATGTGGGTTTAGAGTCATGTGTTCTCTGTAGGATTCATGCTTGTAGGTATCTCTGGTACCTTGTGTTCCTTGCAACATTTCCCTCATAGAGTCCCCCTTAGGATTTCTTGTAGGGCTGGTTTAGTGGTGATGAATTCCTCCAATATTTGTTTTGGAAAACCTTTATCTCTCCTATTTTGAATTACAGGTTTGCTGGATAAAGGATTCTTGATGCATATTTTTTCTATTCGTCACATTGAAGATTTCCTGCCATTCCTTTCTGGCCTGCCAAGTTTCAGTAGATAGATCTGCAACTACTCTGATAGGTTTCCCTTTGTATGTGAGGGCCCTTTTTCCTTAGCTGCTTTCAGAATTCTCTCTTTATCCTTATATTTTGCCAGTTTCACTATGATATGTCAGCCAAAGGTTGATTCAAGTTACGTCTGAGGGGAGTTCTCTGTGCCTCTTGGATTTCAATATCTGTTTCCTTCCCCAGATTGATGAAGTTCTTGACTATAATTTGTTCAAGTACCCCTTCAGCCCCTTTCTCTCTCTCTCTTCTTATGGAATTCCTGTGATATGGATATCGTTTCAATTGATTGCATCAATCAGTTCTCGAATTTTCCTTTTGTGCTCCAGGATCAGTTTATCTCTCTTTTTCTCGGCTTCCTCTTTTTCTATAATTGTGTCTTCGAATTCACCTATTCTCCTCTTTGCATCTTCAGTTCGTGCAGTGGCCACCTCCATTTTGTTATGCACCTCATTTATAGCATTTTTTAATTCATCACAACTATTTTTAAGGTCCATAATCTTTGTAGCAATAGTGTCTCTGGTGTTTTCCATACCTTTTTCAAGCCTAGCAATTAATTTTATGACAGTTGTTCTAAATTCTTGCTCAGTTACGTTGCTTAGATCTGTTTTGACCAATTCTTTAGCTGTTACTTCTTCCTAGAATTTCTTTAGAGGAGAGATTTTCCGTTTTGTCATTTTGGCTAGCTTTCTGTCTCTTGTCAGTTTTAAAAGATTGTTATGTGCTCTGCACTTACAAGTACTGCTATATTAAAGGAGACTCATAGACTGTCCAGGGCCAGTCCATTCAGGAAGTGTTCTTTTAGTGGTGTCCCTTGGTCTTTCTTGTTGAGACTTTGGTTATTTTATTTCCCTACTTGTATTGATATTTGGGACTCTCCACCATATTTACTTTGGCTTGTTTCTTGAGGTAGCCCTGGGAAGGAAAACAGACTGACAAACAGAAAACAAAAGCACCCAAATGCACAAACAAATCAAACAATCCAACCAAAAAGAAAAAAAAAAAAACCCCAAACCCCCAAAACAAAAACAATGAAAGGCAAAGGATAGTCTAAAAGCATAAAACCAGAAATCCCAGCTACAAATAAAGAACAGGGAGGGGGAAGTGTTGATGGAAGAGCTTACAGGAAGAGAGAAATGACAGAGGTGGGGAGAAAGAGAAGTTGAACATTGACCAGGCAAAGACTGAAAAGCTTAATTCAGATAGGGAAAAAGGAGGCTATGGCAAGAGGTGAGAAAAACAAAAACAAAAACAAAACAAACAAAAAAATGAAGATAATGTTACCCAGAGAAACTATAGTCTGATTATTTCAGAGAGAGAGAAAGGAAGGTAACAGTGGAGACAGAACATGCATCAAGCGAATGGATTACATATGCTTGTTTAAGCAAACCTATAACTAGAATACTGAGTCGAGAGGAGGGGAGGGATAAGAATGAGATAAGGGAGAATATGTCTGAGTAGCAAGAACTGATCTAAAGTCAATTATGGCAATGCCTCAGTGCTGATATTGGAAGGGGGCTGTTTCCATATCCAGGCTACAGTAACAAAGCAGCTATGCAGCACAGATGGGTGTGGTTTGGTGTAGGAGGTTCTTGCCTCCACTGTGGGTCCCTTGGGTTGTGGGGAGAAAAATAGTGACCCCTCAGTCCCTTCTCAAGCCAGGCATTACAAAACACTTTTTTGGGTCATGTCTCACTGTGCTGCGGGTGCAACCAAGGTGGGCCATCTTCTATGTTCCGTGCCCAGCCTTGTTTCCAGATCTTACTCCATGTGCCTTAATAATACTGCCAGAAATGTAATCCCGCAAGCCGGGCATTTCCTACCAGGGCATCGGGTAGGGGACTGGTCCCTCCTCATTCTGACTGCAATTTCGATCCCTGGGCACCTGGCCCAAAGAAAGTTCCACAGTTAGAGATAGAATCTCTCTCCTGTTCCTCCTGAATCTGACTGTGACTGTGATCCCTTGGCACCTGGCCCAAAGAAAGCTCCACAGTTAGAAATAGGATCTCTCTCCGAAAGTCCTGCAGTTAGAGATGGGCTGATGTGATCCCTCTCCATACAGGGCCACATTTTTTCTCTTTTCCAGGGACCATTCTAAGATTCCCCAGCTGCTCATTTTATTCATTTTGTCTCTCTGCAGAGGAGGCTTCCTTCCCTCCGTGCCTCCAGGTCCTGGCCCATTTTTACCTTCCCCCGTGCGCAATCACGCACCTCTGAGGCTTCTTACTGGACTCCATCTCTTTTCCTCCCAGACTTTTGCAGTTCAGAGTCCTTTGGCCTCAGCCCTTCTTTGTTTGAGAGACGCAGGTAGGAAGTACGGAACTCCCTATTTTTCTGCCTTCTTGCCTCATTGGTCTTAGTTTTTTATAATAAGTTTATTCTAAGTTTTAAATACCTGCAAAACATGAAAATAGTATTTGATGCTTAGGTAGTACTGATTGTAGTTATAAGAAGTATCATCATCATGTGCTTGTTACTTGTGGGGAATTAAATCAGAAATGAATAATAAATTGACATAACAGGGTATCAGATTGAAAAAGGAGAGGTAAAGAAATAGAAATAAATTAGTTTGCTCAGTATCGAGTAGGGATACATGTCAGGAACTTTTCTAGGAACTGCAGATAGTCCATGGCACTGGATATACTTTCAAGTTAAAATTCAAGATGGTATAATGCAGTATTGAATTTTGAACAAAAGCAGTTTAACAAATGTAAAATACTCCATTTTGTATTTTTCTTGGGTAGCTGCAGAAGCCGCTATGTGATGAATGTAATGAAGGAGAAAGTGACTTGGAAAATTCAGTTAGCAAAATATATGACACTCAAATCACATTCCTCTTTAACAAGAGGACAAATCATTGGCTATCACCAGTGTGAGAGCCAACATCTAAAAGAAAGCATCAGAAAAAATTTAATCAAAGCAAAAGTGTCATACATTTTTAAAGTACAGTTCCCCCTTCAGCATTATTAAAGCTGCTCTGTTGCCTTGAGAATTCCACACAAAATGAATTCATAAGAAGAGTAAGATATAATCCTTGGTTTCTTTTGTGAGCTATATTGATGGGGAGGATACCGTCATACAGGCATTGAATTATTTTACAAATGTCTCATTTGAACATTTCAAATAGAATGGAAAGTTTAAATTAAATATATTGTTACTTGAAATGAGTTTGAGAAATGTATGCCATCTTATAGTTATGAAATATCTGTACAGTTTTGTAAAAGAAAGACTGTCCTTGAGCAAACAAAAAAAAAAAAGTGTAACCAAGTGGAGAAGTGAAGTTTTTCCAGGCTCACCCTTCACTTGGCGCCTGCATTATGTGCACAAGAGCTGGCTCTCATGCACATCTATGACACAGGATTTCAAAAGAGTACATTCTGGAAAGGCTTCTGTTTGGAAGGCTGAGTGTGTTTTTTCTTCAAATGTCATGATGCCTTTAAGGAGAAATACATTAGATGGCAAATTAGTATTATGCAATGTGGAATAATGAAAAATGAAGGTAGCTTAAGGGTTTTAGTCACCTTTGGGATTCTGAGTTTTACCATAGTGGCTTAAAAATGTGAATCCCAAAGTTTAGACAGTGGAATTTGAATAATGGCTCCATAAAATGCAGCCTATGCATGACCTGCTTGAACAAGTCACTCATCCGACTGTACCTTAGTTTCATTATCACTTAAATTGGAGTTGTGGCCAGGGTTCAATATAAAACACATATAAAGCGTTTTTAAATACTTAATAAATGTCTTCCATGGTTGCTGTTAAAGTTATATTATCCTACTAGGGCACCTGAGTGGCTCAGTTGGTTAAGTTTCTGACTCTTGGTTTCAGCTTAGGTCATGATCTCATGATTTCAGGTCTGCATTGGGCTCTGCGCAGATGGCATGGAGCCTGCTTGGGACTCTTTTCCCCTCTCTCTCTCTCTCTCTGTCTCTCTCTCGTTCTCTCTCTCACTCTCATTCTCACTCTCCCTCCTGTCCTCTCTCTCAAAATAAATAAACTTTAAAAAAGCTATACTGTTCTACTTAGAAATCAGAGTAATAAAGCCCCCCTCCCTTTGACAGACTGTCCCCTCCTTTGTGAATCACGGGCTTTGTTTTCTGTGGCAAGTCGTTTCTTCATCTGTAAAAGATGTATAAAGGGATTGATAACATTTAGTCTCCTTCAGACTGTCAAAATCTCTAATGATTACAAGCTAAAATAAAATAGACTGTTTATCCTTAGAATTATGGTTATTTTGAGAGTAACTTGTGAAGAAGGTGTAAATCCAGAAAGGTATCTAAAATGTCCACTGAAGTTAGCAAATCCATTGGGACTGACTTTCTGCTCAAAGTAAAGTCAGATAATCTGGCTATTTGTGACATATCATCTCCAGATGTATGACCCAGTGTTTAAGTGTTTAAATGGCAATGCCATTACACACACACACACACACACACACACACACACAGACACACACACACACACACACACACAAACACGGGTCATAATTGTTTTGTTGTTGCTGACTTAGGTTTTGTAGAATTTCTTTATAATGAACCTGCCATATTAAAACTGAGAAGTTAAAGGTAAAATGTAACAGTTTGTCACAATTATGTTTCATATTGACAGGTGTTCTGAACTTTCTGTTTGATAACTAGACATATAAATTTCAGTTCTTAAAGCTTTGCAGCCAATTTAAAGGCTCATTTATTTCACTGACAGCAAGATGTATGTGCAGCCTGGCATACTGGATGTCTGGGGCCAAAATCGGCACTTTGTTGCTTGCGTGTTTCACAGGGAGTAAATAGTAGCAATTTTTCAGCATAGGCATACTAGCACAAGGTGTTTAGCAAATAAATGAGCATAAGATGACCTGTGGTGTCCTGAAATTACTAAAATTCATGAATAATAAAATGATCTATAGATTGTTAGCAGAGGGCTACAGCACAGGCTAATTTGCAGCCAGTGAAGCTTTGCAAGATAATTTATAACTTTTGAAAATTTAATGACTTCATCAATTTTTACCTATTTTTTACCAATATAATCTCCTGAATACCACTTTCAGCTATGATTTCCTTGTAAGAAAATATCTAAGACACTTACATGATTAGGGTATTAAAATAACACTCCTTTATTTAGATTTCTTGATTATTTTATATAATTCAGAAAATAATAGAGGAGAAAACTATAGTGTTTGTATGTGTTTTGTTTTAGTAAGACAGTTTTATGAAAATAACCTTGATATATATAACTATCTATGTAGTTTGATACTTTTTTTCCAGGGGCATATTATTTTACTTTTGACAATTAAGTTTTCACTTTATATCTGAGTATTGACACCAGCTGAGTTTTTTCTTTACAAACGTCATAGGAAAAAATCATTAAACTAATATAAAAATATATGCCCCTATTTATATTCAGAATACTTGGGGAATATTTTTAAGTAATTCTTTCAAAGCAATTAATAAACAGTGCGTGACATTTAGTTTTATATTCTCCCACAAAAGACATTTTCTTTAAATTTCCACAATGTATATGTATGCATGTTTTACTTTTTTCTTATGTTTTATAGTTGATATGCTTCGATTGGCTATTAGATTGTATATGGGCTGTGGCTTTAGGATACTTACCTGTTTTCTGTTGGTGACCTACTTTTTATGCTTATTTTTCAGGACACTTTATATTTACCCCAGTCAATCCTACTGTGCACTTTTCCAAATTTTGAATTTTTGCCATCTTATGTGCTATCATCCAATATAGTGAAAGGAAAATAAGAAACACAGTAGTCTGATAATCTTGTTTACATTCTTGCTAGTTAATTCCCTGGGCTTTGGTTTTTCATCCATAAACATGATAAACTAATAAAATTGATCATAGCAAGCTTGGCATTGGTGCGTACTATATAGAGCATGTGATAGCCCTAAAATACTCTAATTATAATTCCCATGAAATGAAGAGACTACTAAGTGAGAACTGGAACATTTAAAAATAATTATGTTGCAAATAATGTTAATAAATTACTAAACAGAGGGAGAGGGGGAGAGAAAGACATCCAGAGAGGGAGGCAGCGAAGAGCCTATTTAGAGATAAAACCATTTCAAATTGAGTTATTCTAGATTATTTGTAACAACTTATTTTGCCAATTGCCATCAGTTAGGCAGTGTAAATATGGGTTGTCAAAACGGAATTTTAGAGCCCAGAGGATTGGAGTGAGTTATCAGTAGTCTACATCTTCAATTTGGGTATTTATTTGTTCTTAGCTCATTTTTGTCATGAGTGAGCAGAAAGACACTCAGGTTTTGAGTTGAGATGGACAAATGAGTGAGGAATGTAACTGCACATAATACATATCATGCATTCTATTCTCCAGGAATAATGGAGATATACTTAAATGAGAACGTTTAGTGACGAAAAACACCATCACAATCAATTTCACAGTATAAGATAATATGATAGGAGCACTTACCTAAAATTCTCACCTACTTTTATGCCAGTAATTTTCATTGTCATTCTTTTTAATGATTCATTAGTAAAGTATCTTTTTAGACTTTTTTCATTATTATTTAAATCATTTCTGAACAGTAAAAAAATTCAACATTGAAATTTTCCTGAAGAACTGAGAGTTGGAAAATGTGTGTATGCATGCACCTTAATTTTTGGTTTGGAAGGTTTGGTGAATGTCTTGATGTCTGGTCAGGGTCTTGGTCCAGTTGGCAGAAGTAGAGGCTCTCATATCTAAATTCTGTAAATTCTGCCATGTAAATTCTGCCTTTTCTAGAAGAGGAGAAAACAAACCAGTTATTCAACAAGCTGAATCTCAAATTTGTAACATGATGTTTTACCGGCCCTCACAAATTTTGTGAGAGCTCTGATTATTAAATTCTCTTTGACAGCCTAGGCATTGATTACATCAACTTTGATAAGAATGCTCTTAAAACCTCAATATTTGTAAGGATTTAATATAAACTGATTACACACAGATAAAGTAACAATGGTCCTAAATCATTCCTAGGAACATTCATTTGTTTTCATGCTAGCCAACCATGTTAATGACATACACAAAATTATTTTTGAAGTTTTCTTCTTATTTGAAAGTGAGTAAATTAATGAAGTTCAACGTGAAAAAAAGACATGACCAACTCTTCCTTAGCCCCTGGTTTTGATGATCCAGCCCACACAACATGATTTTGTGTCCCCTTGTCCAACAGATGATTATATTCAATGTTGTGTGTGTGTGTGTGTGTTGTATTAGAATTCATACCTGATGTCGTGGAAACACAGAATTTTGTCCTCTCTTTGATTAGGTGGTGTTCCTTCTCTTTGCAGTGCCCTATCTTTGTTCTGGCACAGGGCCAAAACCTCCTAATCTTTTCCTATTAGTCCTCTTAACATGGGAGTTACCCTTACATTCTCGTAACTGAGGGCTGCATGTGGTTGCTCTTACTAGTCTGGAAATGAAGCAGGGGCGTCATCCTTCACTTGCATTGAAGGACGGTGAACAACTACGCTGATGCCTCTCAAAAATAATTGCACGTTCCTCACATCTTCAGCCATATCCTTCTGTAGTCAGATAGTCAAGAGGAAGGATGATAATTAGTACAGGTGGAAAGAAAATATGTCAGTCTCTTACTGTGCCCTGATGATTATAGCACTTTGGAATGAGGAGACACTTGGTACCTATTTATTTTTCTCAATGCTTTGGCCTTAGATTAAGTGATACTGAAATTGTTACACCTGTAAGCTGATAGATTATACCATATGCCTTGATATGCTATTAATGTTTTAAATGGCAATTTAGTGAATTGTATGTAGTTTTAGAAAATTCTCACAATACTACCTCCTTTCTCAAAGTCGTCATTTCTCATTTACCTAAGATCCTTGAGATCACTCAACTATGTTCACAGAATTGAAAGCAATTTTTACAGTGCAGCTAACAGCTCCTTCTTGGAGAGGCCTGTATCCAGTTACTTTTTAATTCAGGAATGTAACAGCCTGGCCTGGCTGCCCCAACTCAACACAATACTAAGAGGCCACTCCACCCTCAGAATCTAAAGTCCGGTTTGAGATGTTATCACAGTACATGCTGTGCCCAATTCTGATTCTTTTCCTTTTTTGTCCTTAGAAGACGATCCCAATATCCTTTCTAATAAACATCTTACATGCTAGCCTTTATCTCAGGGTTGCATTCTTGAGAACCCAAACACAACAGTTAGTGGCCACATAATACAAACATTGAGGTTTTCTTAGTGCGACTCATTCTATAATTTTGTTGGCATTTTACTATATAGAAACCCTACCCCCATTTTTAAAGTTTATTATTCACTAATTTGCAGGATTATGGAAACATAAATTTCCATTTGTAATGAATTGTAATCTACCTTATTAATGTTCAGATGTCTAAATAAGAGCTGGATTCTTTGTATTTTGACCTGTCCATAACTTTTTATTTTTGTTGCTTGGATATTTTAGTTACACTGCTCTCTTATCACCCAGCCCTGAAATCAGTCATATCGAGACAGGTGTTCTAAGTGCTTCTAGACGTGCTCTGTGGACAATGCCTGAATGTTTTTGTGTCTGTTATATACTTCGCTTTGTATGATTGTGTGTGTGTGTTTGCATGTGAGTGTGTGTGCGTGCCTCTATCCTTTCTCACTCTTTTATCTATATAGATATCTTTCTAGTCTATTTATAAAAACTTTGAGTCCATTTTGTTTCCATCAAATTATGGCTTAACTCTTCAGGGTTCATTTTAGCCTCCCTTTTTCCTTCTTTGTAACCCCTTTTATCAACAATGAGAGACCTGTCTTCCATTTTCTGCCATATAGTTACTAATTGCTCAATTCTACATATACAGAAAGTAGGTTTAGAATTGTCGATCAATACTGCTGTGGAAACCAAACCTACTAACTCTAGTTTAATGATTGCTCTTTCTTTTTTTCCTTAGCTTGAAGCTATGAAGTCAGAGTACTGTACTTTACAGTCACATGAGATGTTATTTTCCCTATTTTTCATGGCTATTGCTATTTATCTGAAATGCACTTATGTTTAGTTTTATTAGTGTATGTTATAATTTACTTTCCCTATGTTTTATTCATCCCATTGCTATAATTTTTAAAAAATGTAACATAGTTCCAAAAGTCAAAATTATGCAAGATATACTCAGAGAAATATCACTAATTCTTCATTCATTTTATACTAATACCAACCCATTTTCTATATGTAACCAATCTCAGAAGTTTCTGTTCTTTTTATGTATATTTTTAAAAATTACAAATCTCTGTATATGTTTTTATTTTCCCTATTTTGCGTACTATCATAGCCTTTCCTTTTTCATACAACAAAGTACATCAGCTCACAGAGATCTTTCTTATTCTTTTATAAAGTGGCATAGATAGCTGCATTGTGAGGATATAATAATGTATGGTTAACCTATCTTCTATAGATGGACACTTTTTTTCTTCCAAGTTTTTATTTAAATTCCAGTTAGTTGGCGTACAGTATAATATTAGTTTCAGTTGTAGGATATAGTGATTCATCACTTACATGCAACACCCAGTGCTCACCACACAAAGTGCCCTTCTTACTACCTGTCCCCTGTTTAACCCATCCTCCCCTGCCCACCTCCCCTCTGCCAAACCTGTCTATTCTGTATAATTAAGAATCTGTTTTAAGGTTTGCCTCTCTCTTTTTACCCCAATGTTCATCTGTTTCATTTCTTTTTCTTTTTAATGTTTATTTATTTTTGAGAGACAGAGACAGAGCTTGAGTGGGGAGGGGCAGAAAAAGAGGGAGAGACAGAATCTGAAGCAGGCTCCAGGCTCCCAGCTGTCAGCACAGAGCCTGATGCAGGGCTCCAACTCAGGAACCTCAAGATCATGACTTAAGCTGAAGTTGGATGCTTAACCGATTGAGCCACCCAGGCAACCCCATCTGTTTTATTACTTAAATTCCACACGTGAGTGAAATTATATAGTATTTGTCTTTCTCTGACTAATTTTGTTTAGCATAATATATTCTAACTGCATTCACGTTGTTGCAAATGCCAAGATTTCATTCATTTTTGTGACTGATATATATGAACGTTTAGATTTTTACCAATACACTGCAAAAAAATGTTGTAATGAGTAACTTTAAGAGTATATATTTTCATTTGGTCAGTGTGTATCATCAGCTTAAATTACTAAAATTGGGATTGCTAAAGCATAGGAGTTAAATATTTACACAGATTGTTAGATATTTCTGAATTTCCTTTCTTATGAACTGATCCAATTTGCATTTCTACTGGCAGTTGATAAGAGTACCATTTCTTCAAAGTTCCTATTAATTAGATGTTTTCAGACATTTAAATTTCTGCAATTTGAACTAGGAAATATTGTCTTAGTGTAGTAGTGATTTACATCTCTCCTATTGTGTCTGAGATTAAATGTATTTTGATGTGTTTAATGACCATTTTCATATATTTTTTAAATACTTGCTCATGTATTTTATACATTTGATTGGGATTTATGTATATAAAGTTCCTCTAGTATTTGTGTGGTTTTTTTTTAAAGTTATGTCTTTGATTTATTTGAATTTTTATTATTTTGTTTTGTGTTTGATATATATTTACATTATCTTTTCCTAAATGTTTATACAATTGCTATAGTACCATTTATTAAAAAGTCCATAATTGCTGTACTTATCTGAAATTCTATTAGCATATTATTAATTATATATACATTGGAGACAGTTTCTAGACTATAAATTTTATTCTACAAAATGTCTATGTTTTATGCACCTATATTCCATTTTATTTAGTTAAAAAAGTTTTAAAGTCCATTTTGAAAGAAAAGAAAGAAAACCTTTTTCTTAACTTTTTTTATTATATTTAATTTGAGAGAGAGAGGGAGAGAGAGAGCGAGCGAGCATGTGAACGAGCACGAGTGGGGGAGGGAGAAGGGCAGAGAGAGAGGGAGACACAGAATCCAAAGCAGGCTCCAGGTTCTGAGGTGTCAACACAGATCCAGATGCAGGGCTAGAATCCACAAGCCATGAGATCATGACCTGAGCCAAAGTCAGATGCCCAATCAGCTGAGCCACCCAGGCTTTAAATAGTATCATTAAAGCCAAGGTTGGCAAAACTATATATATACACACACACACAAAATTACATGTATATGTATGTATGTTTCTACCTCATATGATCTACAAAAAATAGCTCAAACCAGATTAGAAATTTAAACATATAAGCTAAAACTATAAATCTCTTAATATAAAACTTAGCCCTAAATCTTTTTGACCTTGGATTAAGAATTGGTTTCTTAGATATGACTCCAAAGCACAAGCAACACAAATGATAAACTGGACTTACAAATACAAACTTTTTCTGTGCTTCAGAGGACATGATCACGAAAGAAAAAGGATGGGGCGCCTGGGTGGCTCAGTTGGTTAAGCCTCCGACTTCAGCTCAGGTCAGATCTCACGTTTGTGGGTTCCAGTCCTATGTCTGGCTCTGTGCTGACAGCTAGCTCAGAGCCGGGAGCCTGCTTCTGGTTTTGTGTCTCCTTCTCTCTCTGCCCCCTCCCTCTCATGTTCTGTCTCTCTCTGTCTCAAAAATAAATAAAACATTTAAAAATTTAAAAAAAAAGAAAGAAAAAGGACAATCCGTATGATGAGAAATGATATTTGCAAATTATATTTGATAAGGGTCTAATATCCATGAAATATAAGATGATTTTATTAACTAAAATTAAAAAGACAACTTATATAATTTAAAATTGAGCAAGATTTCAAATAGACATTTCACCAAGGAAGATATACAGATTATCAATAAATATATCAAAAGCTACCCACCATTGCTCACTAGTCATTAAGAAAATCTAACTGCAATAAGATATCATTTCAGACCCACTAACACGGCTTTAATATTAAAAAAAAAACTATAGACAATAGCAAGTATTCTTGAGAATGTGGAGAAATTGACAGTCTTATACATTGCTGGTATGAATGTCAAATAGTGCACTTCCTTTGGAAAAAGTGTTAGGCAGTTCTCTAAAATAATAAACTTAGAATTACCGTATAATCCTACAATTTTGCTTCTAGATACTTATTCAAGATAATTGAAAACCTGCTATCCTGACAATTTTATATGGATATTCACAGCAGCGTTAGTCCTATAACTGAAAACTTAAAAAAAACCCCAAAGAAACAATGTCCATCAACAGATACATATATTAATCATATATGTTGTATCCATAGGAAGATATATTATTCAGCCATAGAAAGGAATGAAATGCTGATAAATGCTATACTACAAATGAATCCCAAAACATTATGCTAAGTGAAAAAAGAAATACAAAAGATTGCATGGTTTAGCATTTACCAAGGGCCAGAAGAAGGGATAATGGGGAGTGAATGCTAATGAAATGAGTAAAGCATTTTTTTGGTGTGGGGAAAATGTTCTGATTATGGTTGCACAAATATTGTGAAAATACTAAAAGTTCAAAAATGACTGAAGCCAACTGAATTGTATATTTTTAAAAAGGGTGAATTTTATAGTATGTGAATTCAATCTTATTTTTTAAATCTTGGAAATATATATTGAATTATAGGGTGTGTGTGTGTGTGTGTGTGTGTGTGTGTGTGTGTGTGTGTGTATTACCTGCAATCTGTTGATTTACATTTGGAATTTGTTTACCTACGGATGTTGTGGAAATTAGTGAGAATTCAAAGTGAAGTATAAAGAAAAAGCTTAGAGATTCAAGGTACGGACTTTGGGGAAGGCTCCTTATCTTTTAGGGAAAAGAAGGGGAGCAAGGAATCTGCCACTTAGAACCCCTAGGTTAAGGATATTAGGAACATCCTAGAGTTTTCGTTCACTTTCAAATTTACTTATTATTATTAAATGTTTTATTTATTTATTTTTTTAGGAGGTATTTTCTTTTTTCTTTTTTCTTTTTTCTTTTTTATTTTTATTATAACACTATTTATTTTTTTAACATATGCAATTATTTTCCATCATTTACAATACAGTAGTTACAATGACACTCCAAACAGAAAAGCAAAGTAAAAAATCAAAACCCCCACTTCTATTTCATGTAATTAGACTTATACAGAAATTAACAGGTTAAGTACCAACTAGTCAATCACCTAATTTCACAGCTATCTGAAGTGGCAATCGTTCTTTAGCAGCTTATCTATGATACATTCAAGATAA
>PJEM01016634.1:0-25034 GCA_004023845.1 Helogale parvula | reverse complement strand
ACTAATTTGACAATAAACTATTAAAAAAAAAAAAAAGTCAGGCACCTAACCGACTGAGCCACCCAGGCGCCCCCTTAAGGCCTTTTTAACAGCTGTAGTGCAAGGTCTATAAAGGAGAGAGTGTGATCTGGCAAAAGTGAAAAAGTAGGAAGGGATTCATGAAGAAGGTAGGAATTCAAATTAAACTTTTATGAAAACATAAAATATTTAAAGGGAACCAAAAAAGTCAGTTTCAGACAGAAAACCAGGAGCAGAAAAAGTACAGCTTTTGTGTGGGAGCTGTTTGTACCTTTCTTTTGTTGAGCTTTGAGCTTGGCATGGGACAGAAAGATGTAAGTTGATCTGGGTGGAGACTTCTGAAAACCAAAGTGTGGTTTTTATTTCATAAGTAGTGGAGAGGCACAGAATGATTTTAGTGAAGATATGATGAGATAATTCGTTGATGAAAACATTCTGGAATGCACATGCAAAATGAATAAGAGTGGAGAAAGACAAAGAAGAAAGGCATACACGATCCATAGGTTCTAGAAGTAGTCAGGTATGAGGCAATTTGAGCCTGAACTTGGAAGGTAAAGAAAAGAGGAGAGGTAAGCGCATATTAACCCAAGCTTCGAATGTTTGTTGTGGAGCATGAAACATGAAGGTCTCCTTAGTAATTGGGCTGCTTTCTGGCATTCAGTTCTGAGAGGCTTCTGTTCAGACTTGAAGCAAAAATAGGTATTATACTGATATCTATTTGTGCCCCTCATAAGAGGTTGATGAAATGCTATTTATTACAAATGCAATTCACACTGTCACCCCCAGCTGTTATTCAGCCTAGCAAGGGATCTGACACTTGCAGCAAGAACATAGGGAAAGTCAAGCTAATCTCTGTCACTGATCATTTAGCTGTTTATTAATAAAAACAAATGAAGTAGAATAGAATGCCTTAAGGAAAACCTCTGTGCCAAGTGATATATTAGGTGCAGCATATAGACAGATAACCAAACACAACTTAACTTCGATGGCATTTATGGCCCTAGAAAGCTAACAACTAGGAAATATAATTTCAGTGTGTGACAACAACAACAAACAGTTTACAAACTCCTTTGGGTTACAAGTAGTCTTGTGATCATAACATGATGACCTCAATCAAAACTGGATTTTCAAGTTGTCTGAACTTTTCATTATCTTTTTAAACTATCTCCCATTATAGTACTCTTTCAGTTGAAGAGAAAATCTAATTGCTCTGATTACACATATACTTAAACAGAAGAATGTTTAGACCACCTATTAAAAATTTCATCCTTTGTAGATTCAATAAATTAAAAATGCCTTATTTACTTATTTGCTTTAGTGTTTATCTGGTTATGCTTTTATTTTAAAAACACCAGGGCCCAGCAATTACACTACTAGGTATTTACCCAAAGGATACAAAAACACTGATTTAAATGGGCATATGCACACCGATGTTTATAGCAGCATTATAAACAACAGCCAGACTATGGAGAGAGCCCAAATGTCCATTGACTGATGAATCTATTACAAAGATTATAAAGATTTTATATATATATATGTGGGGGGGGGGACCAACCCACGCACCACAGTCGAAAGGTCCCGAGTAGGGGGTTGGTGTCGGCGCAATATCTCTAGGAAAGAAGATGGACAAGAAGGACAAGACGAACAAGACAGACAAGACAGATGAGACAAACAACGTGGATGGTGGTTGGCAAAAAGCCACACTTCATTGAGATAGCCAGGGTCTTATATACCATGGGTGATTACATCATTTCTTTAATGGTTACATAAGTTCAAGGTCCTTGAAGACATGCTCCAGATAAGGTCATTTTTATCAGGACAGTAGTAAGTAACAGGATTAAGTCATTACAAAAGAGGAATCCCCTAATAATAGTCTGGTTTTAAACATAAGATCAACCTGAAGAATTCTATGAGGAGATATACATTCCTTGAGGCCCTTCATCAATTATTCAAGGGTAAGATGCTGATCCTTTTATAAGCAAATCTTTTGGCTGAGGATTATGTTCACTCCCAACAGCAGACAAAGAGCCAGAAAATAAGGGAAGGTCACTGACTGACCCAAGTTGATTCAAAGCCTAAAAGTACATGTCTCTTTGCAAAGCAATGAGAAAATCATAGGATGAACAGAAGTCATATGTGGGGCCCAGGAGGCCAAATATTGTTTGAGGGTATTTTTTGCCTACTAGGCCCCAACATATATGTATATGTGTGTGTGTGTGTGTGTGTGTGTGTGTGTGTGTGTGTGTATCCCCACAATGGAATATTACTCAGTTATCAAAGAGAATGAAATCTTGCCATTTGCAATACCATGGGTGGAGCTAGAGTATATTAGGCTAAGAGAAATAAGTCAATCAGAGAAAGACAAATGCCATATGATTTCATTTATATGTGGAATTTAATAAACAAAACAGATGAGCACATAGAAAGGGGGGCGAGGAGAAAGGGAAGCAAACTATAAGAAATTCTTAACTATAGAGAACAAACTGAGGGCTGATGGACAGAGGTGGAGGGAGAGGGGCTAAATGGGTGGTGGGCATTAAGGGCACTACAGCGATGAGAACTGGATGTTATGTGTAAATGATGAATCACTAAATTCTACACCTGAAATCAATCTTCCCATATATGTTAGCTAACTAGAATTTAAATAAAAATTTGGGGAAAAAATGCAAAACCAAACAAAACAACAAAACCAAAAAACTATTAGGACTCCTCCATAGGACTCCTTCAAAGCACTTTCCTGCCAATTGTCTCATAGCTCTCTTGATTTTCACAAGGGCTCCTTGCACGAATAGGTACTTGAGATATTTGTTGTGTTAAATTGATCTGAATGAGGAGTAACAAACCCTGCTGAAAACAGCAACTGCCAATGTTGCTTTTCAGTTAAGAGACTGGGCTCTGAAACTAGGCCCCTATATTTGGATTTGATTGCCAGCTTTGCTCCCTAACCATGTGACTTTAAGGAGAAACACTTAAACTCTCTGTCCCCATTTCCTTATGCGTACATTAGAGATAATAAAGGCTCCTACCTAATAGAATACTTGATAAATCAAGTGAAAAAATTCATATAAAGATCTTAGAACAGAGTACAGTAAGCACTCTCAAATATTAGTAGATACCATAAACCTCATTTTATAGATGAGCCTAGTGAACTCTAAGGAGGTTAAGTGGCTTCCTCAAACTTACACTGGTGGCAGGCTGAAGGTTTAAGACATATCTCTTCCAAGAACCTTTAAAAAGTTAGAATCAAGACTCGTATTCAGTTAGTGCTGAATATCAGATATTTCTGGTCTGCCTCTCTTCCAGGTAGGTAAGTGGCAGGTTTGCATTTCTCTTTTGCCAGCTTTACAGAGATGTGTAAGCACATAAACATACTTCTAAGGTTTTCCCCAGGATCTTACAAGGGACTCAGCTTAAGCTTCCTTAGCACCACAGTAAATTCCTATCATCCATCCTCTTTGCTTTATCTGAATTTTCCATGTATATTCTTCTACCCAAAATTTGTTCCTCTTTGGCACTCAGGCTGTTATCCCTAAGAATTATGATCAGGGGCGCCTGGGTGGCTCAATCGTTTGAGCGTCCGGCTTCGGCTCAGGTCATGATCTCACAGTTCGTGGGTTCGAGCCCCGCGTCGGACTCTGTGCTGACAGCTAGCTCAGAGCCTGGAGCCGGTCTTCAGATTCTGTATCTCCCTCTCTCTCTGACCCTCCCCTGCTCACCCTGTCTCTCTCTCTCTTCTAAAAAATAAATAAAACATTAAAATTAAAAAAAAAAAGAATTATGATCAGCCAAACACCATGTGAATGAATGCTTTCCATGTGAGTGTGGACAGGTGAGGAGTGGCTGCCATGGTAGCGTGATAAATGCACTGGAAGAGCACAGGTCTCTGCATCCCCACTCTGACAATTCCTGATTAGTGACTCCCACCAGAAGAAAGAGAGGAGGATCTAAGAAAGCTAGTGTTGAGTAAGCAATGGACAAGTTTTTCCAACTAAAATCCAATCTCATGCTTGGTAGCCCATGGCAAGTAGTGAATGAGAAAGGAAAGAAGGAGCCAGGATAGACAACATTCTTCCATTGCTTATAATAGAGCAAAATCCAACATCAAAAGTGCCAGGACGGTTCAGATTTCTCTCTCTGTTATTTTAACTGAAGGGAGTGCTAAGTGTGCATCCAGCTTCTTCTACTTTTTTTCTCATGGCTACTTGTCTCTTCACTCATTTCTTCTTTTTTTAAACTTTTAATGCTTATTTTTGAGAGAGAGAGAGAAAGAGTAGGGAAGGGGCAGAGAGAGAAGTAGACACAGAATCTCAAGCAGGCTCCAGTCTCTGAACTGTCAGCACAGGGCCTGACATGGACTCGAACTCATGAACTGTGAGATCATGACCTGAGCCAAAGTCGGACGCTTAACTGACTGAGCCATCCAGGTGCCCCCATTCACTTGTTTTCTTGACCCAAAGCCCCGGACATTGTAGGATATCACCACAAACAGAAAGGAATCTTAGCTCTAGTCAGGCATGCTTAATCCCCACAAAACAGTTCTGTTCACATCAACAGACAAGGAAAAGTATTCTGAGCCATTCTGGAAGTGGGGCATGTGATTTATTTCCAGTGCAGTTGTCAGCATTGGTTTGGTTCTTCCCCTCCCTGACTTTAGTATATGCATCACAGTTTCCTCAAGGGCTATTAAAACAATACTCCATGCTCTCACCAGGATTAGGGCCCAGCTCACACTATTCTGGCCTTTCTACAGAAAATCTGGAAGTATCATCAGTTTCCACCTTTTCTTTAAACTAGTCTGTGGGCTTAATAGGCCATAAGATTTTCCCACCAGACTTTAAAGTTGTCAGTCAGAAATATATCTGATTTATCTCTTTATTCTTGGTGTCTTCCTTGCATATAGTAGGAGCTATATAGTAGGAGCCCAATGTTTATTGAGCAGATAAAGAATAGAAAAAAGCCATCACCACCCATGTAATACTCATTGTAGCTGCTGTCAAATACTATGCAGTGTTTGGTAACAATCAAAAGGGAACTTGGATGTGGCTCCAGGAAAGTTTTGTGAGTTAACAGGCAAACTCAGAAGGTTGTGTACTGTGTGATCCCATCCATATAGCATTCCTTTTTCTTTTTTAATTTTTTAAATGTTTTTTATTTATTTTTGAAAGACAGAGAGAGACAGTGCGAGCAGGAGAGAGTCAGAGAGAGGGAGATACAGAATCCAAAGCAGGCTCCAGGCTCTGAGCTAGCTGTCAGCACAAAGCCCGATGTGGGGCTCGAAACTGTGAGATCATGACCTGATCCAAAGCAGGATGCTTAACTGACTGAGCCACCCAGGCACCCCCATATAGCATTCTTGAAATAACGCCATTATAGAGATGAAAATCAAGATAGTAGTTGCCAAGGATTCAATTTGTGGAAGAGAAAGAGGGTCTATAAAAGGGTAGCATGGTGGGTGGAAGTGGGCTTGTAGTGAGGAACACCTTTTTGTGGTGATTGTGATGGTGGCCATAAGTTGATTTATAACCCCTTGGGAGCTTCCCACATGTAATCTGAAATCAGCCTTATGCAGAGGGCAGGGATCTACCAAAGAAAGAGACAGATCCCTCCAGGTTGGTAGGTTGCAGTTTTAATAAGCAAAGGGAACTTATATATGAGGTTTGTCTTGGGCAGCAACAAGACAGGTGGATCTCTGCACTGGCCTGTTGAATCTTAAAAGTTAAAAAGGGGGAGGAGGGTTGCTGAGTGCTCACGTCCAGCTAAAGAGTCAATGGGTAGTCATGTCTTTTTTACCAGGTTCCCCAATACTCTACAAAGCCACAGATGTGATACAATTGCATACAACTGTACACACAGACACATGCAAGTATGCACATAACTGGTGAAATCTGAATAAGCCTCATAGACTGTACCTATGTCAATTTCCTAGTACTGATATTGTGTGCTATGTAAGATGCTGCTGTTGGGAGGGTGGGGTTAGAGAGCCTGGGACCTCCTTACACATTTTTTAACAATTTCTTGTGAATCTATAACTACT
Organism: Helogale parvula; assembly: GCA_004023845.1. Lineage (NCBI taxonomy): Eukaryota > Metazoa > Chordata > Mammalia > Carnivora > Herpestidae > Helogale > Helogale parvula. The sequence goes on along the minus strand of PJEM01016634.1, from coordinate 18,982 downwards.
TCAAAATAAAAAAAAAAATAAGTCAACTAGCTGATGAGAGAGTATGCTTGCCAGACCTAGCCTATCCTTTGCAGACTTACCTCTCCTCATCCCCTGTTATTGGTGGCAGCCTCTACACGCTGCACTGCAGTTCACTGAGCTTGCTTAAGTGGGGCACAGGTGACAGAGGGTTTGAACCAAAGGAAAGTGGGAAGACTGGGTGAACAGGGCAGTGGTAAGCCAGGAGGCTTGGACTGGGCTTTAATTTCAAGCCAGGGAGTCTGTGCCTGCAATTCAGGCTTCTGAGAGCAAGGTTCAGGTACCCCCTGCAGTTTCATAGCATTTCTCAGTGGAGATCAAGACCTGTAGAGGCCCACAGCTCTGAGAGGATTAGTATTCTCCTTCACCAGTCCCCCCAAGCAATATTAAATTATAAATGGTCCTGTATGCCAAGGAGTTGGATTTTATTCTGTAGTAATGGAGAGCACAGATGGATGTTAACATGGAGAGGAACTTAAAAGATTTACTTTTCAGAAAGCTTGTCTGGTAGAGGTGGAAGAAATGTATTAAAGCTGGACAACCAGTTTGATGGTCATGGTTAGCAGGAGAGCAATGAGGGAGGCCTGAACTGTGGCCACAGAATCAGGGGAGAAGTGCAAGCACCCATTAAGGTGAACCGAAAAGACTTGGTCATAAACTAGATGTGGGGTGTTGTTGAAGAAGGAGCAAAGAATGATTCCCAGGCTCGAAGAAATGGGAAGATTGAGGGAATGAGAAAACAGCGGAAAAAGAGAGGATTTGGGTATAAGAACAATAAATTAATTTCTCACAGGCTGATATGGTGCTCACTGTGAGACATCCATGTGAGCTGTAGAATAGACTGTGGGTGAATGGATGTGGCCTTCATGAGAAAGATTTGGGCTAGATATGCAGAAGCTTGCTTGCCCACACACCGAGCCAAACTGTCTAGTTCTTTTCAATAGTGCTGCACACTATGACTTCCACTAAAACTTCCAACCAGCTGTCATTTCTCCTGAATGTATTTATAGTCTTCTAGGGTTTAAAAAGCTGGTCTTTGCCCTCTTTCCATAGATGCTCCACTATTTCTCCAGTTCACTGGTACTTTGCCAACTTGCTTTACTCATGAAATAAAAAATTTTCTGCATATATAAACCCTTAGATATTTTCTTGAACAGTATATTTAATATGATGCTACAATCATAACTTACAATCAAGAAAGTGCTGAAGACTTACTATATTCAATGCCAGCATTTGTTGTAAGGTTGGTGGGAGAACAGACTAAAGCAATGCCATGGACTGAACTAGTTTACTAAAAGGCTATTGTATGAATGACTGCCCTAGTCACCTTGGTCTGCTCTAACAAATACCATAGATGGAGTTATTTAAAAACAAACATTTATTTCTCATATTTCTGGAGATGGGGAAATCCAAGATCAACCTGCTGCTAATTCAGTATCTTGTGAGGACCCAATTCTTGTTTTGCAGATGGCCATCTTCTTGCTTTGTCTTCAAATGGTGGAGACAGAGATCATCTCTCTCATGTCTCTCTCTTTTTATAAAGGTGATGCTCTCATTCATGAGGTCTCCACCCTCATGACCTAATAGCTTCCCAGAGGCCCCACTTAGAAAAGACTTGATCACAAACTGTCTAGTAGACATACCATCACACTGGGGATTAGGGCCTTAATGAGTTTTAGCATGAAGAAAACATCAGTCCGTAGTGAATGACAAAACAGACTTTTTGCTTTGGATATATTTCTATGATTATATAATGATCACAATGTAATGTAGCATTTCAACCTGCCAGACTCAGGAGATACAGCTATGTTTTACCCATGCATCCTCCCCATTGTTCTGAAAAGTTCATGCATATAGGAGGCAATCAAAAAATACTAGACCAACAGAAATATATTTAATTACTAAAGAAAAAAATTCCAAGGATGTTAAGAGGCTTACCTAAAGTCACCCAATTAGGTGAGAAGTTAGTATTAGAAGTTAGGACTTCTCAATAAAATGCTAGCAAACCAAATCCAACAGTACATTAAAAGAATCATTCACTAGAATCAAGTGGAATTTATTCCTGGGCTGCAAAGGTGGTTCAATTTTCACAAATCAATCAACATGCTATGCCACATTAATAAAGAAAGGATCAGAACCGTATGATTTTGTGGTGGGCTCTTGGGTCCTGGAGAGATGACAAGCGAGATGCAACGACATTTCCAAAGGCTGATAGCGTATGGAAACAGGGACATTCCCAAACCCTGTGAATGGGAACAAGGGACGCTCCTCAACAGGAGCGTGGATGGTCCCAGAGAGACTGGGCACTGTGGGTGTCCCCCAAAAAGAAAGAGATGGACCAAGACCTGAGGACTAATGGCAAACTTTATTAAAAACAGCATCTTATTTTATATCCTCCTTACAAGCATGGAAAGCACAGTAAACGTTTAGTTAGCAGTAAATGTTTAATTAGAACAATAGATACAAATACAGAGTAAGCAGAACAGGAGCAGCTTGCAACTGTGCATTGGTTTATCTCTGGTGCTGTAGCTTCTTGAGGCACTTGGCTGATGACCAGGAAGGCTCTGTCTTGCACATCTTTCTAAAACTTCATCAAGTCCCTGTTCCCAGGGTTCTTGGAACAGAAGTGCAATAAGGATGTTTCATACGCAAGAACAGTGCTGAGGACTGAGGACAGTTTGCTCTATTTCCCAACATGATTCTCTCAATAGATGAAGAAAAAACATTTGACAAAGTACAACATTCATTCATGATAAAAATCTTCAACAAAGTAGGGATAGAGGAAACATACTTCAGCATGATAATGGCCTTATATGAAAGACAGTTAATATCATCTTCAAGGATGATTAAAAACTGAGAGCTTTTCCTCTACAGTCAAGAACAAGACAGGGATGTTCACTCTCACCACTTTATTTAACATAGTCTAGAAGTCCTAGCCTCAGCAATCAGACAACAAAAAGAAATAAAAGCATCCAGGTGAATCCAACATGCTGGAGAAGTAAGGGTACCCAAAGTTCCCTCGTCCCTCAAATACAGCAATGTTGAGGCCAGAGGACTTGGAATTCCAGGAGTCTGGGCTGCAGAGTGACAGAGACATCTCCAGTGGCCCGCGGGGACAAGCTGGTGGGCCATAGGTACATGATTGTGAACTGGAAGAGATAAAACGGGTGGTGTAGTCATAGAGGGGAGGGATCCCCTTCTGCAGAGACACAAAAGGAAGAGAAGGAGAGGCTGTGGAAGTGTAGGATTGTATTTAGACAAGAGAAGAACCATGGACCAAGGATTGGAAAAAAACAGAAAGATCCCATTTCTAACTGTAGGGCTTTCTCCGGACTGGGGCCAGCTGCCCTGTTCATACACCAGGGGTGAGTGGAGCCAGCCCCAGGCTGGATAACTAGTTCAGAGACTAGTCTGCAGTGGGAGAAAGCAATTCCCTCCCTGGAGTGCTGCGGAAGAAGGTATAGAGCCATTCAAAGGACAAAGGACTCTGCCTGCGCCCACCACCCAGAGACCATTTATTGGCAGGTGGAGCAGAACTTCCCCATAACCAGGGTGCACAGAAAGGGACCCACTAAGACATCGTGGTTTGAATCTCAGCTGAGCGCCAGGGAGGTACAGAAGTCAGCAGAGCAGGACAAACCGCCTTATTCATGCCCATGAGACACTGTGAAGAGACCCTTCATTGGTGGAGCAGAGAGCACTTCCCCAGAACTAGCGCGCACAGAGCAGGACCCTTTAAGACACTGGGGTTTAAATCCCAGAGAAGCCCCAGGGAGGTGAAAAAGACTGGAGGGGGAAAAAATGGCCCACTCGAACCACACAGCACTGTGAGGACAGCCTGAACAGAGTGGTTTGGGACATCTGGTTTAGGGAGGAGAGACGGGGGTGTTGCCATTTTTCTCCCCATCATCAGCAAGATGGGGCTTCAGGGAACAAACAGTGGGCCCACAGTGGAGGCAGACCTGCCTACATCAAACCATGCCCCTCTGCACCAGGTAACTATGAATCTACCCCATCGATATTGACAGTGACCAATCAGAGAGCCCCTCCTCCAGACCAGCTCTGCCACCAGCTTCAAGGCACCCAGCGGTTTTGCGTTTTCTGATTTAATTCTTGGGGAATCCTTATTATATACATATTTCCCCCCTTTCTTTTATCATTCTTATTTCTTCCCTTCTCTAGTCTGGTTATTCTGGTTGTTGGTTTGTTTAAGCAGACATTAGTGTCTATTCTCTTTACACCTGTTGTATATCTCCTCCTTTATTTTCCTCTCTCTCTCTCTCTCTGGATTAAGCTGTATAGTTTCTCTGCCTGATAAATCTTATTTTATTTTATTTTTCTGCACCTGTGTCATTTCTCTCTTTGTATAGGATAAGGCTTCTTCCACCACTACTGCCCCCTTTTTAAAAATTTTTGTTTCCTGGTTTACTTCAATGAACAAATCAAACCACACCTGGTGGAGGGTCCAAAACATCACTAGTGGTAGGGAGATAAAGAATCTAGAGTCACAACAACAGAGAACATGTAACACATTCCAAATAAAACACCTCCTAAAGGGCCAGGTCCTGGACAGTGTATTAATATGGTAGTGCTACTGCTAGGGATTTACCCAAGGGATACAGAAGTGCTGATACATAGGAGCACATGTACCCCAATGTTCATAGCAGCACTTACTACAATAGCTAAAACATGGAAAGAGCCTAAATGTCCATCACCTGATGAGTGGATCAAGAAGATGTGGTATATATATACAATGGAGTATTACATGGCAATGAGAAAGAATGAAATATGGCCATTTGTAGGAAAGTGGATGGACCTTGAAGGTGTCATGCTAAGCGAAATAAGTCAGGCAGAGAAAGACAGTTACCATATGTTTGCACTCATAGGTCTAGCAGGAGAACAGGAGAAACCTAATGGAGGACCAGGGGGAGGGGAAGAGGGAAAGAAAGTTGGGGAGAGAGAGGGATGCAAAACTTGAGAGACTATTGAATACTGAAACGAACTGAGGGCTGAAGGCGGAGAGGGAAAAGAGGGGGAGGTGATGGAGGAGGGTACTTGTGGGGAAGAGCACTGGGTGTTGTATGGAAACTAATTTGACAATAAATTACTTAAAAAATATATAGTAGTGCTAACAGGTGCAGGACACTTAACAAGCTTTTAACAACAAAAAGGGACAAAAACCAGCCAAAATGATGAAACAGAATTCTCCTCAAAAGAAATTCCAGGAAGAATTTTTAATTCTAAAAATTAAAATTCTAAATAATTGCTCAAAACAGATATGAACAATATATCTGATCAAGAACTTAAAATAATAGTCATAAGATTAATCACTGGGCTTGAACAAAGCATAGAAGACAGCAGAGAATCTAGAAACTAAAGAATAGTCATGACGAATTAAGAAATGCTGTAAATAAGGTGCAAAATAAACTACATGTGGTGACAGTGATGATTCAAGAGGCAGACGTGAGAATAAGTGAAACAGAAAATAAAATTAAGGAAAAAGATGAAGCTGACAAAAAGAGAGATAAAAAAGTCTAGACCACGAGGGGAGTACTAAAGAACTAAGTGATTCAATGAAACGTAATAATATCCATATCATAGGAGTTTCAGAAAAAGAAGAGGGATAAAAAGGGGCAGAAGGTTTACTTGTACAAATCATAGCTGAGAACTTATCCAATCCGGGGAAGGAAACAGATATTGAAATACAGAAGGCACAGAGAACTCCCTTCAGATATAACAAGAGCCAATCTTCTCCACAACTTTTCATAGTCAAACTGGAAAAGTACAAAGATAAAGAGAGAATTCTGAAAGCAATTAGGGACAAATGGGCCTTAACTTACAAGGGTTGACACATAAGATTAATAACAGATCTATCTACTGAAACTTGGAAAGCCAGAAAAAATACGCAGACAAGAATCCATTATCCAGAAAGCCTGTCATTCAGAATAGCAGGAGAGATAAAGGTTTTCTCAAACAATGAAGGAATTCATCACCATTAAACTAGCCCTACAAGAAATCCTAAGGGGGACTCTGTAAGCAGAATGTTGCAAAGACTGCAAAGTATCAGAGATATCTCCACAATCATGAATGACACAACGACACTAAATCCATATCTTTTAGAGATAACACTGAATGTAAATGGACTAAATGGCCCAATCAAAAGACATAGTATAGCAGGATTCTTACACAGAAAGTCGTGACATAGAGGCTTTTCTTTCCAGGAAGCAACTTTACTCTTGTTGGAAAGTCTCATTGGGTTCATACCCAAAAAACTGAGGCCCGAACACCACGTGGCATAGTTTTTTTAAATATATATTTTGTACTTCTTTGTCTCCCATATATGGAAAAACACAAACATATAGTCTGACTAAGTGGTCTCATGTTACAACATCATGAGAGATGTTATCCCATATGTGTTGCCTTGAGTCAGGTTGCCTTGAGGTTTGTTTGTTTGTTTTTTCTTTCTTAAGGACAGGACCCTAGCACAAGAGGGTATCAGAATGGATAAAAAAACAAGATTCATCTAAATGTCTACAAAAGACACATTTTAGACCTGAGGACACCTTCAGATTGAAAGTGAGGGGAAGGAGAACTGTCTATCATGCAACTGGAAGTCAGAAAAAAATATGGAGTAGCCATACTTCTATCAGAGAAACTAGATTGTAAACTATAATTTTGGGGTCTATATGTCAAGAAGAGCTTACAATTATAAATTTTTATGCCCTCAATTTGGTGACACCCAAATATATAAAACAATCAAACATAAACCATTTTACTGGCAAGATTACAGTAACCATAGATGACTTTAATACTCCACTTACATCAATGGACATATCATCTAGGCAAAAAATAAATAAAGAAACAATGGCCTAAATGATAACTGGAGCCGATGGATTTGACAGATATATTCACTTTTCGTCCCAGAGCAGCAGAACACATTCTTCTCGGGTACACATGGAATATTATCCAAGATAGATTACATACTGGGTAACAAAATAGTTCTCAATAAATATAAAAGAACTGAGACAATACTATGCACATTTTCAGATTACAATGATATAAAACTTGAAATAAACCACAGGAAAAAGTTTAGAAAACCTCCAAATTCATGGAGGTTAAAGAACATCCTACTAAAGAATGAATGGGTCAACCAGGCAATTAAGAAGAAATTTTAAAATGCATGGAAACAAATGAAAATGGAAACACAATAATCCAAACTCTTTGGGATACAGCAAAGGCAGTCCTAAGAAGAAACTAACGTTGCAATCCAGGCCTATCTGAAGAAAGAAGAAAAATTCCAAATACAAATTCTAACAGCACAACTAAAGGAACTAGAAGCAAAACAATAAAGAAACCCCGGGGAAATGAGGAGGGGCAAGATGGCGGAGAAGTAGGGAGCTCTGTAATCTCCACCCGCCTGCAACTATCAAACTGAGAAGGACTGGGGCCACAATACTCTGATCTGCAAGAGTGGAAGGAAAACACATAGAATTCACATAGATGACAGCCTCATAGGTGCAAGAGTGAGTGCAAACTGGGGAAATAAAAATAGGCCAGGGCCAGAGGCTCTGAGGGGAGGGAGCCCCAGCTCAATGCAGAGCTGAGGAGAGCACTCAGAGTGCTGGCACAGAGCCACGGAGGGCTGCCTGGAACTGCGGCACAGAGCTATGGAGGGGTATGTGGAGCGGTGGTGCAGAGCAGCAGAGAGCTTGGGAGAGCCAGGGAGAGCACAGAGAGGCAAGGGGGAAGGAAAGAGAGACTGAAAATGCTCATAGAGTGGTCTCTAGAGAAGAGAATAAAACATCGGCCCCAGACGGAGAGAGATACTATCATCCCATAAATAACTGCTGAGGCAGGGAGATAAATTCGTCCTCCTTGGCTGACTTATTCTTCCTTGGGCTCAGCAGCGTGCCAATTCCACGGGGAGCCAAGAAAAAACCACTCCCCAGTCTCCCTACTCAATTCTGGCTAGAAAGTCGCCCGCCTTCGGGAGTGCATCTCGTCTAGAACAGTAGCATTAAAGTGCATGGACTACAATTTGGAAACGAGGAAGGGCTTGGAAAAACAACTTGGCCTGCCCACAGCACAGGAAGATCAGACTCAAAAGAGTGGCTTGCACTACGTGGTCTGAGAATGGCTTCAGGTGCCGCCATTCTTCTCCCTGCAACCACGAAGGCGGGGCCTCAGAAAGCAGCCCCCAAGACCTGACTTACCTACACGAAACCACACCCATCCATGCTGAAGTGCTGCTTTTTAAAAAAATTTTTTCTTTTCGTTTTTCCTTCTTTTCTCCTTTCCCAACCCCACTAGAGTCCAGAAAAGATCAACATTGATTCACTTCTGTGATTAGGTCCATCCTTGCCATCCAGATACATTTTCCCTTATCACATTCTTATCTTTCGCCTCAGCTGGTTTTGGCTCTCATACTGTCCTTTACCTTTTGTTGTTTCTATCCCCCCGTCTTTTTTTTTTTTCCTTTTCTTTTCTTTTCCTTTCTTCTCTTTTCTTTTTTCTTTCCTGTTTTGCTTTGCTTGTTTATTTGATATGTCTGTGCATTTGAGGGCCTTTGATCCCTGTGTGTTTCTCTGTCTGTTTCCATTTCAGGGATACCTCAAGAAACAAACTAAAGTACACACGGTGGAGAGTCCCAAATATCACTGAGTAAAGAAATAAAATAACCAAAGGCACAACAAGAGAAACCGAGAGACACCATTAAAAGAAAACTTCCTGAAATGACAGGCCCTGGACAGTCAATGAACCTCCTTTAATAGAGCCATACTAACAGGTGCACAGTGCATAACAAGCTTTTAAAACTGACAAGAGACAAAAAGCTAGTCAAAATGATAAAACAAAAGAACTCTCCTCTAAAGAAATTCCAGGAAGATGTCACAGCCACAGAACTGCTCAAAACAGATATAAGCAACATAACTGAACAAGAACTTAGAACAATGGTCATAAAATTAATCTCTGGGCTTGAAAAAAGCATCAGAGAAGCTATTGATACAAAGACTAGAGTCCTTCAAAATAGCTGTGATGAGTTTAATTTTTTTTATGTTTTATTTATTTTTGATACAGACAGAGACAGAGCATGAGAGGGGGTGGGGCAGAGAGGGAAGGAGACACAGAAATGGAAGCAGGCTCTAGGCTCTGAGCTAGCTGTCAGCACAGAGCCTGACGCGGGGCTTGAACCCACAAAAGTGAGATCTGACCTGAGCCGAAGTCGGAGGCTTAACCGACTTACCCACCCAGGCGCCCCAGCTGTGATGAGTTTAAAAAGGTTATAAATGAGGTGTATAATAAAATGGAGGCGGTCACTGCATGGATTGAAGAGGGAGAGAGGAGAATAGGTGAATTAGAAGACACAGTTGTAGCAAAAGAGGAAGCCAAGAAAAAGAAAGAGAAATTGATAAGGAGCAGGAAAAGAGAATTTGAGGCCTGAGTGATACAATCAAATGGAACAATATTCATATCATAGGAATTCCTGAAGAAGAAGAAAGAGAAAAAGGACCTGAAGGGGAGCTTGATCAAATTATAGCCAAGAACTTCCCCAATTGGGAAAATGAAATAGACATTGAAATCCAAGAGGCACAGAGAACTCCCTTCAGACGTAACTTGAATTGACTTTAGGCACAACATATCACAGGGAAACTGGCAAAATATAAAGATAAAGAGAGAATTCTGAAAGCAGATAGGGATCAAAAGGCCGTAACATACAAAGGGAAACCTATCAGAATGGCTACAGACCTATCTACTGAAACTTGACAGGCCAGAAAGGAATGGCAGGAAATCTTCAATGTGATGAACAGAAAAAATATGCAGCCAGTAATTCTTTATCCAGTGAGCTGGTTGTTCAAAATAGGAGAGATCAAGGTTTTCCCAAATAAATAAAAATTGAGAGAATTAATCACCACCAAACCAGCCCTACAAGAAGTCCTAAGAGGAACACTATGAGGAAATGTTGCAAGGAATACAAAGTACCAGGGATAATACTACAAACATGAACTGTACAGAGAACACAATGAATCTAAACCCACATTTTGCAATAATAACACTGAATATAAATGGACTGAATGCGCCAATCAAACAACACAGGGTAGAAGAATGGATAAAAGAACAAAATCCATCTATTTGCTGTTTACAAGAGACTCATGTTAGACCTGGAGACACCTCTAGATTGAAAGTAAGGGGATGGAGAAATATCTATCATGCGATTGGAAATCAAAAGAAAGCCAGAGAACCCATACTTATATCAGACAAACTGGACTTTAAAGGCAGTAACAAGAGATGAAGACATTATATAACAATTACAGGGTCTCTCCATTAGGAAGAGCTAAAAATTATAAAAATTTATTCACTGAATTCGGTAGCACCCAAATACATAAAAACAATCATAAACAAAAACAATCTTTTTGATAAAAATGTGTTAACTGCAGGGATTTTAATAATCCACTTACAGCAATGGATAGATCAACCAGAAAGACAATCACTAAAGAAACAATGGACCTGAATGACACATTGGAACAGATGAAATTGATAGATATATTTAGAACTCTACATTCTGAGGCTAGGGAATTCTCCTTCTTCTAGAGTGTGCATGGCACGTTCTCCAAGGTAGATCACATACTGGGTCATAAAGCATCCCTCCATAAATATAAACGAATTGAGATCATACCATACACATTTTCAGGTCACAATGCTAGGAAACTTGAAATCAACCACAGGAAAGAGTCTGGAAAACCTCCAAAAACATTTAGGTTAAAAACCACCCTAATAAAGAAAGATTGGGGCAATCAGGCAATTAGAGAAGAAATTTAAATATATGGAAACAAATGAAAATGAAAATAAAACAATCCAAACTCTCTGGGATTCAGCAAAGGAAGTCCTAAGAGGAAAGTTCATTGCAATCCAGAGCTATTTCAACAAACTAGAAAAGGCAGAAATTCAAATCTGACAGAGCACCTAAAGGAACTAGAAGAGGAGCAGCAAGAGCACCCGAAAACCAGCAGAAGAAGAAGAGAAATAATAAAGATCAGGGCAGAAATAAACAATATAGAATCCAAAAAAAAGTTGAACAGATCAATGAAACTGAGTTGGTTTTTTTTTTGAAAAAATTAACAAAATTGATAAACCTTTAGCCTATCTCCTCAGAAAGAAAAGAGAACACCCAAATAGACAAAATCATGAAGGAAAATGGATCTATTCCAACCAATCCCTTAGAAATACAGGCAATCATTAGAGATTACTATGAAAAATTATATGCCAGAAAAACTGGACAACCTAGAAGAATTGGACAAATTCCTAAACACACATGCACCAAAATTCAAACGGGAAGAGATAGAAAATCTGAACAGACTCATAACCAGTAAAGAAATCAAATCAGTTATCAAAAATCTCCCAGAGAATAAGAGCCCATGGCAAGATGGCTTCCCAGGGGAATTCTACCAGACATTTAAAGCAGAGTTAATACCCATGCTTCTCAAGCTATTCCAAAAAATAGACATAGAAAATAAACTTCTGAACTCATTCTACAAAGCCAGCATTACTTTGATTCCCCGACCAGATAGACACCCAACAAAAAAAGAGAACTACAGGCCAATATCCTTAATGAATACAGATGCAAAACTACTCCACAAGATACTAGCAAATCGGGGACCCCTGGGTGGCTCAGTTGGTTAAGCGTCTGGCTTCAGCTCAGGTCATGATCTCATGGTTCATGGGTTCGAGCCCCACGTCAGGCTCTGTGCTGACAGCTAGCTCAGAGCCTGGAGCCTGCTTCAGATTCTGTGTCTCCCTCTCTCTCACAGTTAAGAATTAGAGAACTCAGTGACTCATTAAAAAAAGAATAACATCCAAATCATAGGGGTTCTAGAAGATGAAAATAGAGGAAAAAGGGGTAGAGGGTTTATGTGAGCTAATCATAGCAGAAAACTTTGCTAACCTGGGTAAAGACACAGACATCAAAATCCAGGAAGCACAGAGAACTCCCATTAGATTCAACAAAAAACGACCATCAATAGGGCATATCATAGTCAAATTCACAAAATACTCAGGGAAGGAAAGAGTCATGAAAGCAGCAAGGGAAAAAAGTCCTTAACCTACAGGGGAAGACAGATCAGGTTTGTAGCAGACTTATCCACAGAAACTTGGCAGGCCAAAAAGAGTGTCAGGATATATTCATGTGCTGAATTGGAAAAATATGCAGCCAAGAATTCTTTATCCAGCAAGGCTGTCATTCAAAATAGAAAGAAAGATAAAAATATTCCCAGGCAAGAAAAAGTAGTTTGTGACCACTACACCAGCCCTGCAAGAAATTTTAAGGGAGACTTTCTGAGAAGAGAAAAGATGAAAAACAAAACAAAAACAACCAAAAGCAACAAAGACTAGAAAAGACCAGAGAACACCACCAGAAACTCCAATTCTACAAGGAATATAATGGCAATAAATTAATTTCTTTCAATACTCACTCCAAATGCCAATGGACTAAATGCTCCATTCAAAAGGGTAACAGAATGATTAAGAAAACAAGATTCACCTATATGCTGTTTACAAAAGACCCATTTTAGACCTAAAGACACCGTCAAATTTAAAGTAAGGGGATGGAGGGGCACCTGGTGGCTCAGTAGATGAAGCATCTGACTTCAGCTCAGGTCATGATCCTGCGGTTTGTGGGTTTGAGCCCCGCATTGGGTTCTGTGCTGACAGCTCAGAGCCTGGAGCCTGTCTCAGATTCTGTGTCTCCCTCACTCTCTGCCCCTCCTCCACTCATATTCTGTGTCAAAAATAAACAAAAAAAATGTAAAGTAAGGGGATGGAGAATCATATATCATGCTAATAGTAACCAAGAGAAAGCCAGCGTAGCCATAGTTATATCAGACAATCAAGATTTTAAAATAAAGACTGTATCAAGAGGTGAAGAAGGGCATTATATCACAAATAAGAGGTCTATCCACCAAGAAAATCTAACAATTGTAAACTTTTATGTTCCAAAAGTGAAGCACCCAAATATATACATCAATTAATCAAAAACACAAAGAAACATTGATATATCATAATAGTAGGAGACTTCAACATTACACTTACAGCAATGGACAGATCATCTAAACAGAAAGTCAACAAGAAAACAATGGCTTTGAATGACACACTAGACCAGATGGAGTTAACAAATATATTCAGAACATTTTATCCTAAAGCAGGAGAATCCACATTTTTTTCGAGTGCACATGGAACATTCTCCAGAATAGATCACATACTGGGACCCAAACTGCCCTCAACAATACAAAAAGATCGAGATTATACAGTGCATATTTTCAGACCACAACTCTATGCAACTCAAAATCAACCACAAGAAAAAATTTGGAAAAATAAATACTTGGAGACTAAAGAACATCCTACTAAAGGATGAATGAGCTAACCAAGAAGTTAAAGAGGAAATTAAAAAATACATAGAAAATTATAAAAATTATAACACCACAGCCCCAAACCTCTGGGATGCAGCAAAGACAGTTATAAGAAGGAAGCACATAGCAATCCAAGCCTTCCTAAAGAAGGAAGAAAGGTATCAGATACATAACCGAACCTTACAACTTAAAGAACTGGAAAAAGAACAGCAAATAAAACTGAAACCAACAGAAGACAGGAAATAATAAAGATTAGAGCAGAAATCAATGCTAACAACAAAACAAAACAAAACAACAACAACAGAACAGATCAAAGAAACCAGAAGAAATAAAATCAAGAATTAAAGAGGAGAGTTCACAACAAAACAGCAGAAATACAAACAATAATAAGAAAATATTATGAGAAATTATATACCAATAAAGCGGGAAATCTGGAAGAAATGGACAAATTCCTAGAAACATATAAACTACCAAAACTGAAACAAGAAGAAATAGAAAATTTGAGCAGACCCATAACCCGTAAAGAAATGGAATTAGTAATCAAAAATTTCCCAAAAAATAAGAGTCCAGGGCTGAATGGTTTTCAGGGGAATTCTACCAAACATTTAAAGAAGAATACATTGTATTCTTTTGTATATGTGTTGCCAAAGCCAGCACATAACACCTATTCTTTTGAAGCTATTTCAAAAAATAGATGTGGGGAATAAGTTTAGGAATTCCCCAAGCTTGCACCCATTGGTTAACAAGGCTTATAGAAATAGGATGCCTCAGGATGAAAGCATCCAAGATTAGGTAATCAAGATTAGGTATTCAGGGCAGAAGTGCCCCCTCCTTAACTTAGTACAATAGCAGAAATCTGCTTTCACAGGAGAGAAGGACCAGCATAGGTAAACTGGTAAACAGGGCTATACACCTCTGTAGAGCACAGTTGCTCCTATCGGAGCTAATTAGCAAAAGAAAGGTAACTTGTTGACCCTGAGGTGGCATGCTCTCTCTACCTGTTTTATCCCCTAGGCTCAGTAAGATAAATAGACATGGCACCTCATACCTGCCATAAACGACTATCTGCTGGGCATCAGGACTTTGTTTTGTATTGACCCTAACACCACATATCTTCAAAATCCCCTTTCCCTCACACACGAGTTAATGCTCATGATTTCATTGTCTCTTTGTGCATGTCCATCATACTTGTAAGCCTTCTGATCCTAAAAAAAAAAAGAAGCAAGGACCCTTTCTGAGGGATCTTGTGTTCTCCTGGACATTAGCCTCTCTCGCATTTTAATCCTGCATCCACTGTCTTGCTGGACAAGAGATCTCCAGATCCAGAGTCTATGACAAATAGAAATGGAAGAAAAATTTCCAAACTTATTCTATGAAGCCAGCATTACCTTGATTCCAAAACCAGAAAAGACCCCACCTTAAAGAACATGGACTTCCCTGATGAAAATGGTTGCAAAAATCCTCAACAAGATACTAGCCAGCTGGACCCAACAATTCATTAAAACAATTATTCACAATGACCAAGTAGTATTATACCTGGGATGTAGGGCTGGTTCAATATCTGCAAAACAATCAATGTGATGCATCACATCAATGAAAGAAAGGACAAGAACCACATGATCCTCTCAATAGATGCAGAGAAAGCATTGGACAAAATACAGCATTTTTAAAAAGTAAAAACCCTCAGAAGTGTAAGGATAAAAGGATCACACCTCACAATTATAAAAACCATATATGAGAAACCCACAGTTAATATCATACTCACTGGGGGAAAAACTGAGAGCTTTCCCTCTAAGGTCAGGAACACGACAGCAATGTCTACTCTCACCACTGCTGTTCAACAATCAGACAACACAAAGAAATAAAAGGCATCCAAATAGGCAAGGAGGAAGTCAAATGTTCACTTTTTGCAGATGACCTAATACTCTATATGTAAAACCCAAAAGGTTCTATAAAAAAACTTCTAGAACTGATCTATGATTTCAGCAAAATCACAGGATATAAAATCAATGCACAGAAATTGGTTGCATTCCTATACACCAATAATGAGGAAACAGAAAGAGAAATAAAAGAATCAATCCCATATACAATTACACAGAAACAAATAAAATAAACTCAACCAAACATGTGAAATATCTACACACTGAAAACTATATAAAACTTATAAAAGAAATTGAAGAAGACACACTAAAAAAAAAAAAAAGAAAGAAAGAAAGAAAAAAAAAAAGGAAAAATATTCCATGCTCCTGGATTGGAAAAAACATATATTGTTAAAATGTTGATACTACCCAAAGCAATATACATATTCATTGCAACTCTTATCAAAATCACACCAGCATTTTTCAGAATGCAGAGATAGAGAAAGGAATCCTAATATTTTATGGAACCAGAAAAGACCCCAAATACCCAAAGGAATCCTGAAAAAGGAAACCAAGGCTGGAGGCATAACAATTCCAGACTTCAAGATGTATTACAAAGCTGTAATCATCATGATAGTATGGTACTGACACAAAAACAGGCATCCAGATCAATGGAACAGAATAGAGAACCCACAAACAGAACCACAAACATATAGCCAACTAATCTTTGACAAAGCACAAAAGAATGTCCAATGGAATAAAGACAGTCTCTTCAGTAAATGGTGCCTGGAAAACTGGACAGTGACATGCAGAAAGATGAACCTAGACTACTTTCTTACACCATACACAGAAATAAACGTAAAATGGATGAAAGATCTAAATATAAGACAGGAAGCCACCAAAATCCTAGAGGAGAAAGCAGGCAAAAACCTCTTTGACCTCAGCTGCAGCAACTTCTAACTCAACACATCTCCAGAGGCAAGGGGAAAAAAACCCCAAAAATGAACTATTGGGACTTCATTCAAATAAAAAGTTTCTGCACAGTGAAGGAAACAATCAGGAAAACTAA
Source organism: Helogale parvula (assembly GCA_004023845.1). NCBI lineage: Eukaryota > Metazoa > Chordata > Mammalia > Carnivora > Herpestidae > Helogale > Helogale parvula. The sequence continues at coordinate 2,639 of PJEM01016634.1, read as the reverse complement.
AAGGCAACTGACAGAATGGGAGAATATATTTGCAAATGACATATCAGATAAAGGGTTAGTATCCAAAATCTATAAAGAACTTCTCAAACTCATTACCGAAAAAACAAATAAGTCAGTGAAGAAATGGGCAAAAGACATGAATAGACACTTTTCCAAAAAAGACATCATCCAGATGGCTAACAGACACATGAAAAAATGTTCAACATCCCTCATCATCAGGAAAATACAAATTAAAACCAAAATGAGATACCACCTCTTACCAGCCAGAATCACTAAATAAACAACTCAGGCAACAGCAGATGTTGGCGAGAATGCATAGAAAGGTGCTCTCTTTTGCACCGCTGGTGGGAATGCAAACTGGTACAACCACTCTGGAAAACAGTATGGAGGTTCCTCAAAGAATTAAAAATAGAACTACTCTACAACCCAGCAACTGCATTACTATAGTTGTTTTGTTTCAAAGGGGCACCATGCACCCCAATGTTTATAGCAGTGCTATCAACAAAACCCCAAATGTCCATCGATGGATGAATGGATAAAGAAGTGGTAGATATATTCAATGGAGTATTAATGGACAATCAAAAATAATGAAATAGTAATAATTTGTATAATATAAATAATGCCATTTGCAACTATGTGGATGAAACTAGAGGATATTATGCTAAGCAAAATTATCCAGGCAGAGAAAGACAAATATCATATGACTTCTCTCATATGAGGAATTTAAGATACAAAACAGATGAACATAAGGGAAGGGAAGCAAAAATAATATAAATACAAGGAGGGGGACAAAACATAAGAGACTCTTAAATACAGAGAGTGTTGCTGGAGGTTTTGTGGGTGGAGGGATGGGTTAAATGGGTAAGGTGCCTTCAGGAGGACACTTGTTGAAATGAACGCTGTGTGTTGCACATAGGGGATGAATTACTGGGATTTACTCCTGAAATCATTATAGCACCATATGCTAAATAACTTGAATGTAAGTTAAAAATAAATAAGTAAATAAAAAGAAAATACTCTGTATGGTAGTATAATGATGGATACATGTCATTATACATTTGTCCAAACCCACAGAATGTACAACACCAAGAGTGAGCCTTAATGTAAGCTATAGACTTTGGGTGATGACGATGTGTCAGTGTAGGCTCATCATTTGCAACACATGTACCACATTGCTGGCGGATGTTGATAGTGGAAGAGGGCAGAGGGTATATAGTAAATTTCTGTACCTTCCTCTCAATTTTGCTGTGAACCTAAAATTGCTTAAAAAAAGATACTGTCTTTGAAAAAAATAATATGAAGTGAGGAAATATAGTACTGAGAAGCTCCGCCTTTCTAAATCTCATCTTGGAATTCCTTTTCTTCTTCTACTCTCTCTCTCTCTCTCTCTCTCTCTCTCTCTCTCTCTCTCTCTCTTTCTTTCTCACGTTAACTCTTTTTTACATAGTGGCCTAGGGCACTAATCTAGGCCACTGATTTGGTCTCCGCAAGTTGGTTTTTATTTTAACTTTAAACAAGCTTAATCTTCTAAATTTGTGTGAATTTTTCATTTGATTTGACTAATTCTTGGAAACAACAACTTAAAAAATGTCCCCATAACAAATACGAATTCTTTTTTTTTAATAATAGTTTATTGTCAAATTAGTTTCCATATAACACCCAGTGCTTCTCCCCACAGGTGCCCCCCACCATGACCATCACCCCCTCCCTCCTCCCCCTCCCCTTTCAGTCAATGGTTCGCCTCCAGTATTCAGTAGTCTCCCTTGATCTGTGTCCCTCACTCTTCCCCACTCTCTTTCCCCTTTCCTCTCCCCATGGTCCGGTGCCAGGTCTCTCCTGTTAGACCTATGAATGCAAACATATGGTATCTATCCTTCTCTGCCTGACTTATTTCGCTTAGCATGACACCCTCAAGGTCCATTTACTTTCCTACAAATGGCCATATATCATTCTTTCTCATTGCCATGTAGTACTCCATTGTATATATATACCACATCTTCTTGATCTATTCATCAGTTGATGGACATTTAGGCTCTTTCCATGATTGGGCTATTGTAGAAAGTGCCGCTAGCCTCTACTACAAAGCTGTCATCATCAAGACAGTATGGTACTGGCACAAAAACAGACACATGGACCAATGGAATATAATAGAAAACCCAGAACTGGACCCACAAGTATATGGCCAATTAATCTTTGACAAAGCAGGAAAGAGTGTCCATTGGAAAAAAGACAGCCTCTTCAACAGGTGGTGTTGGGAGAGCTGGACAGCAACATGCAGAAAAATGAAACTAGACCACTTTCTGACACCATTCACAAAAATAAACTCAAAATGGATAAAGGATCTGAATGTGAGACAGGAAACCATAAAAACCTTTGAGGAAAAAGCAGGAAATAGCCTCCTAGACCTCAATCGCAGCAATTTCTTCCTTGACACATCCCAAGAGGCCAGGGAATCAAGAACAAAAATGAACTACTGGGACCTCATCAAGATAAAAAGCTTCTGCAAGGCAAAGGAAACAATCAAAAAAACTAATAGGCAACCAACAGAATGGGAAAAGATAGTGGCAAATGGCATATCAGATAAAGGGCTAGTATCCAAAATATACAAGGAGCTCACTAAACTCCATACACGAAAAATG
>PJEM01016633.1:0-25050 GCA_004023845.1 Helogale parvula | reverse complement strand
TTTCCCCCCTCCCCCTTCAACCCTCAGTTCATTCTCAGTATTCAATAGTCTCTCAAGTTTTGCATCTCTCTCTCTCCCCAACTCTCTTTACCTCTTTTCCTCCCTCTGGTCCTCCATTACTTTTCTCCTGTTCTCCTGTTAGACCTATGAGCGCAAACATATGGTATCTGTCCTTCTCCGCCTGCCTTATTTCGCTTAGCATGACACCCTCGAGGTCCATCCACTTTCCTACAAATGGCCAGATTTCATTCTTTCTCATTGCCATGTAGTACTCCATTGTGTATATATACCACATCTTCTTGATCCACTCATCAGGTGATGGACATTTAGGCTCTCTCCATGATTTGGCTATTGTTGAAAGTGCCTCTATGAACATTGGGGTGCATGTGCCCCTGTGCATCAGCACTCCTGTATCCCCTGGGTAGATCCCTATTAAAATAATCTTTAACTGTATTCAGCAGTCCTACTGATAGTGGTAACACTGGTATTGTTGCTTACAGTCATTACTTGATGGACATCCCTTTTGCATATAGCTCTGGCGGAAGACAGCAAGTAAGGAATCATGCTGACGGGGTTCACAAGCAAGCTTTCTAATGCTGATGCAGGAAAACATTCCAGGTTTCAACTGGAAATGACACCGTAAACTTATAATCTGTTTCTGCTGTGAGTGCCTAGAAGAGAAGACAGATGTCCCAGCAATGAGTGCCTCTGGGACCAGACTGTGGTTCCTAAAAACCCATTTCCCGCAAAAAGGACCAACGTTCCTTGAAGAAATAACTGATTTCAGGCCTGTGGCAGGAACTGCGTAAGATAAACCGGGAGCGTTTTGTATCGGAACATGAGAAAGCTATCAAAGATCAATGGGGTTGCACTGAGTTCCAGAAGACGCCATGAAGAAACTCCCATCAGCGATGCTGATAAAGAGAACGGGGTTGGGGGATGGAGGGAAGGAGAGGAAGGGAGAGAGAGGGGGAAGGTAGGAAGAGGGGTTGAGTACTTTCCCAAACCAATCAACCATCACCGCAGGAGGCTGACTGGCATGGACTCCACCGGGTCGGCATGCGCTGCAGGTCGGCAAGAAGGAAGAATGAGGCATCGATCCTGACTTTCCTACATGAGCTGTACTCCCGAGTGACCGAAATGCCCGAGCTGGTAAAGAAAAATTCGTCTTTGTTGAAGGATTTCGGCTAATAAATGTGAAAGGGATGACTGAGTTAAAAGAAAAAGCTACCAGCTCACAGCACCTGCTGAAGTGACCGCTCGGCGTTCGTGGCATCGGGACAGCCGGACACGGGCCTGGGGTGGAGCAGCAAACGCCCCGTCCAACCAGCTGAGCCTGAGTCTAATCCCGTCCTCGGGGCTCCACGTCTCTGTCTCTGCGCTAACTGCCTGTGACAGGGACAGAAGAGCCATTTAAATGGCACTCCAAGGGAGGACACAGAGGAATCAAGAAAGTGGGCCTTCCTACTGGACAGACTAGCTGGTTTCTTCAACAACCGAACTGGACGGCCAAAAGGAGAGAGGCGGGAGCTCCTGGTTAACAGGCGTTTAGTCTGGTTTGACTCCAACAAAGCAACTGTCAAAACAGATTTTTGAGATGAAGGGAGACAACTGAATATGGACCAGGTTAGAGAGCGAGCAAAGCTTCACATCCTTGATGTCTGATAATGGCACTGCGATTATACAAGAAAATAGCCCTGTTTTTATTTTTAAATTTTATTTTAGGGAGAGAAAGAGAGTGAGTGAGCACACAAGCTGGGGAGAGGGGCAGAGAGAGAGAGAGCGAGAGAGAAAGACTCTCACGTGGCCCCACGCCCAGCACGGAGCCACAGGGCTCAACCCCACCACCCTGGGACCACGACCTGAGCTGAAATCAAGAGTGGGCCGCTCAGCCGACTGAGCCACCCAGGTCCCCCACCCTATTTTCAGAGCAGCGTGTTAAAGTCCATGGAGGTAAAGTGACATTGACCTGGATCTGCTTGGAAATGCCGGGGGGGGGGGGGGGGGGGAAGGACTATTAGATCACACAAGTGCGGCACAATGCCGATAACTTAAATCTGTCAGGTGGTGGGTATATCAAAGTTTATCATTTTATTCTTTTCTGTTTGAAAATGTTCCTTTTAGGGGCATCAGGGTGGCTCACTTCGCTAAGTGACTGACTCTTGATTTCAGCTCAGGTTATGATCTCACAGTTCATGAGTTCGAGTCTTGCACTGCCTGTGTGGAGCCTGCTTGGGATTCTCTCTCTCCCTGCTCTGCTCCCTGCTCTTTCTCTGTCAAAATAAATAAAACTTTATTAAAAAAAAAGAAAGGAATGCAAATGTTTACAATAAAAACTTTTTAAAAGATTGTTTATGTAGTTTTGAGAGAGAACACGAGTGGGGGAGGGGCAGAGAGAGGAGGACGGAGGATCGGAAGCAGGCTCTGTGCTGACAGCAGCGAGCCTGACATGGGGCTTGAACTCACAAACCGCTGGATCGTGACCTGAGCCAAAGCTGGATGCTCAGCCGCCTGAGCCAACCAGGTGGCCCTCATAATAAATGCTTTTTTAAAAATGCTGGCAATACACATTTTATCCAGAATGATTTGGCTCATACAACACAATAAAGCTAGGGCACGTATGCACTCCCATATCAAGAGAATCATTAAAATTTCTTAGGGCAAAATGTGCTTTGGTTGTGTGCCTTAATACATCTTTGCTTTTATTTTTCCTTTCACATTTCTCCACTTCCAAATTTTACTCGCCCGTTAGGGCTCTATTCAAATTCTACTCTCTCCCAAGGCTTTTCTAACTCTTCCTAGCTGGAAGCAATCACCTTGAACTTCTATATGACGTGAGATGTCCTTCTTAGAGCCTGGAGCACTTTCTACCTCCCATTATGATTATTTCTATCTATGTTGCTGAGAGGAGAATCGACATCTGGCTCCAATTCGCCGTCTGCCCACGTGTTAACTCCTGTGACACAGTTGTATGATGTATATAATAAAAATTCATATTTGTTGAATGCAGATCAATGTTTTAAAAAATGTAAACCCATGAAGGTGTTCTCTAGGGCACTGTCAGGGTTCTTTAAAAAAAAATAAATTTTCTGGAGTCAGAAAATCTAAAAAATCTTATGATTTCAGAAAGACTTCTGCTTCTCGCTGGCGAATAAGGGGAGCCTTTCGTACGGAACAGCAAAGCCACACGCCAGCCAACGTGGGGAGACTTTACTTTTCATATTTTTCTCTGAGCCTAAAGTCTATGGAAGAAAAAGTTTACTTAGAAAAAGATGCTTTTATGGGAAAATATGCTAAAGTTGCAATTTAACCATAAAGGATAAAACATTCATTCATTCATTCATTTTAGGATTAAAGAACATCTAAGTTATTTGAAAACATTAAAAGCAATAAGATGGTATTCAGTGAACTTGAAAAATGAACAAGATTGTGATTAAGATTTGTATCTCACTGGAGTGTTATAACATTCAGTTATTACTGCAGTCATGCTCGGAAAAATCCAACACCACTACTTTAAAAGATATTAAAATCTGATTACGGCTGCTGCTGTGTCTTCACCGAAAATCACTACGCTTCCCATAAATTCCTATCTTCCTCTGTAAACAGCTTGGAAAATACTTATAACTATACACACATGTATGTATTTTCACATTTATGGGCTTAAAGGAGTTAAGTGAAATATAGACATACACATATATTGGGGGTTAATAGAACTTCTGAAAATTACATGCCATGTATTTTCATTTATATAGTTTGAAATGTATCCTCCTCCTGAAGTTACATATGAACATACATCATTTCCACTTGTGTGTGTGTGTGTATATATATATATATATAGTATAATAAATATACATCCTACTCTGGACAGCTGCAGTATTATTCTCCTCTTAGATTGTCTGATCTTGTATCTTTAATAATTAAGATGATTTTCCAAAATGAGGGTGTAGAGGATTTTAACAATTTGTTTGGCAAACAACATGTCCAGTTGTTAAACTGTAAAATACGAGAGGAGATAAAAAGATAGTTTTCCCATATGCCAGAGAAATAGACTAGTTACAATGAACATTGATAAAATATTTAATGAGCAGGGCGCCTGGGTGGCTTGGTCAGTTAAGTGTCTAGCTCTTGATTTCCACTCAGGGCATGATCTCAAGTTCGTGGCTTTGGGCCGCACATCAGGCTCCATGCTGTCAGCATGGAGTCTGCTTGGGCTTCTCTCTCTTCCTCTCTCTCTGTCCCTTACCCTCTCTCTCCCCCTCCCTCTCTCTCAAAATAAACAAATACATTTAAAAAATATTTAATGAGCAATCATTTTGGTTGCTTTAATGTTTAAAGGATTTTTTATGAAAAAGAAGATTCATTCAAAAAAAAGTCCAAGGTAGTTTATAGTTTTTTTATTTTTTTAATGTTTATTTATTACTGAGAGACAGAGAGAGACACAGCATGAGTGGGGGAGGGTCAGAGAGGGAGACACAGAATCCGAAGCAGGCTCCAGGCTCTGAGCTGTCAGCACAGAGCCCGATGCGGGGCTCAAACCCACAAATCATGAGATCATGACCCAGGCTGAAGGGGACGCTTAACTGACTGAGCCACCCAGGCACCCTCCAAGGGAGTTTAAAGCAGTAAGTAAATAAAGTAAAATATAATAAAATGATGTTTATAAAATTTTCTCTGAGGGACAAAGGACTGCAATTATTCCACTGACGTCAGAGTCACACTCAAAATTAAGATCATTCTAACAGAAGCAGAGATAAAGAATTAAAAAAAAAGATAAGTTCACAGACTTCCTACCTACTCAACAGCCTAAACGAAGAGAAGTCAGTTGGACCCCCATACAAAATACCGTTTAGCTGCCCCCAAGGTTCCTTAGAGCTTTAGAACCCTCGGTTGTGACCAAGTTCTCTGCCACAGCCACTTCATTCTTGTTACCGGTGGTGGGAACTTCAGCCGGCATGGGCTTTTGGCTGGTGATCTGGCATTATTATCTCTTAAACATCTTGTGCTCATATTTTTGACTAAGTAATATCTGAATACACAAAGATCTCTATATGGATGCTGTTTCTTTGTCATAGCAAAATCTGGAACAAATAAAATGGCCCAAAAAGAGGGAGGGCCAACTTGTAAAACTGTATGTGTAAGATCATCCTACTTTGTTTTTTTGTATTTTAAAGTTTATTTATTTTGAGAGCAAACAAGAGAGAGAAAGAAAGAATCCCAAGCAGGCTCTGTGCTATCAGTGTGGAGGCCAACGTGGGGCTTGATCTCTTGAACTGTGAGATCGTGACCTGAGCCAAAATCAAGAGTTGGACGCTTAACTGACTGAGCTGCTCAGGTACCCTGCCCTATTTAATGTTAAAAAAAAAAAGTTTATTTAATTCTGAGAGAGAGAGAGAGAGAGAGAAAGAGATCGTGAGCAGGGGAGAGGCAGGGAGAGAGAGAGGGACAGAGAATCCCAAACAGGCTCTGCACTGCCAGCACAGAGCCCGACACGGGGCTCGATCTCATGACCATGAGATCAGAACCTGAGCAGAAATCAGGAGTCGGACGCTCAACCGACTGAGCAAGCCGGGCGCCCCGTATTTAGTTTTGAAAAAATTGCAGAAATACCCACCAAACGGCCAGTGGTGAGTACTACGGGAAGGCCGGGTTCGGGGAGCACGCACTTCCTAAGCTGCATGTTTCTAGACAGTTTATCTTGAAAAGCCAAAAACTCTAGCCGAGTATTATTTTCATAATCAGGAAGAAAGATTCGAGAAACGACGTCAAGGACCTCCATAGTTACTAGCACTTGTTCAAAATGTTCTGAAAAGTGTTTTTTTTTTGCTTTTCATACTTGGTTTTATCCACAGGACGCAAAAGACTGTACGTAACGCCTTTGCGAAGAGCATTTTTCTCTAAGCCAAAGGTCCAGTCAGCTTATTAAAAGGAAAAAGAAACAAACATGTAAGTAACATGTCTTAAAGACCAATTATATCCTGATCAGCGTTTCCACATGTTTTGTTTCCCAGACATCCTTTCTTACTCCTTGTTTGTTAAGATGCTAACTATACGTGGCATAGAGAGCCAAAGATGGATAACCAGCGTGCCCTGGAAGAAAAAGAACTCTAATAATTTCATTTTCAAGTTGATAAGTGTCCTTTTTCCTCTATTCAGAGGATACATAGAGTTGTGCATCTGTTATTATGAAGATAACGCAGGTCTTAGCAAGATCCACACTTCCCGTTCACGCAGACTACACAGGGACTGACTTCATATTATTTAAAAACAAATTTGGAAATTTTAGTCACTCCACCTGTAAGACCTTCCGATTCCTTAAGCAACGTATTTTCAGCATCTTCTCATCATTCAAATTCCCTATCATGTTACGTAAAATACCAAGAGCGATGGTCAGGGAGGAAAAGCAATCTTTGACAAACGCCTTCCAAACCGAATGCAATTTTTTTTTTTTTTATCTTACTGGAGGGCAAAGAGTATGCTCCCTCAGCGATCCTCAAAGAACAAAAGTAAAACAAAATAAAGGACGAAGCTCTCTGTAGCTCCTTGAGCTTCTCTTAAGTTTGTTTGTTTTTTATTTAATAAAAACACAGTTGCTCCTCCTGCGAAAGCGATTCTGTAAAAGTTAACTGCATTAAGTTCTATCTGGATGTTACCCCAAATCTATGGAAATCTGCTCAGAGTAAAAGGCAGCTCCAGGGCTGAAAAGCTAAGAGCCTGTCTGAATCCTTGAATGTATCTCAACAAACCTTCATTTTCTGTCAACTCTGCCTTCTACTTGTCGGTCGTGGAGAGAAAAGGCGAATGGGGGGTACCTGGGTGGCTAGTTGGTGGAATGTCCCCAACTCCTGATTTTGGTTCAGGTCATGATCCCAGGGGCAGGGGATTCTCTTTCCCTCCCCCTCTGCCCCTCTCCCCTGCTTACTCTCTTTCTCTCTCTCTTTAAAAAAAAAAAATAGGTGAATGGGGCACACACACCAATATCCAGGAAACTCCTGGCCTAGGGAAGAAGACGGCCACACACAGATAGATACATGACACACACCAGTGAACAACACGGAAAAAAGAGTGTATTCCGAGCACTTGGAAGAGGGACGGTCAGTTGGCAACAGCGATGGAAGGTGGGCTGTGACCACCTCTTCTAATAACAAATGACAATTTTTTTTGAGAGAGAGCGGGAGAGCGTGTGCGCAGGGAAGGGGCAGATGGAGAGAGAGACTCGAAAGCAGGCTCCACGCTTGGTGCAGAGCCCGACGTGGGGCTTGATCTCACAACCATGAGATCGCAACCTGAGCTGAAATCGAGAGTCGGATGCTCAGCTGACTGAGCCCCTCAGGCGCCCCAGACGCCCCAACAAGTGATGTCTTCGAGGACGAGCCTGAGCAAGCCCCTGGTGGAGGGCGGAAGGCATGCAGACGGTACCGCCGGAGAAAGGGACAAAGAAGAGAAGCGGCCTGCCCGCACGGGGAGTGGCAGCGGCCCGGCAGTGCTGAAGGCAGTCAGCAGGCCTCCGAAGGGCTCTGGAGCAAGCAGGGACCTCAGTCTGGGTGGCAGCAGCAACAGAGAAGAGGGGATGGGACTGAGACACGTAGGCGCAAACCTGGCAGGACCCGGGGGCCGGCTGGCCGGTGGGTGGGGTGGCTGCGAGGCAGGGAGAGAGATCGGCTCCTCTCTGCGCTTCCAGCTCTGTGCCTGCCCACTGACCTGGGACTCCCGACGGAGGACAGGGCTGAGAGGTCGGGGGAGGAGGTGAGTGCCGGGGACGTGAGGAGGGGATGCCTCAGACATGGTCAGTTATCCTTTCTGGGAGGCGAAACCTCTCTCTGTACCTCATGGCTTTGTTCCCTGGCTGAGGACATGTCTGCTTGGAGCCGGTTACGGGCACCCGTGTATAAGGACACAGACGTCTGTCCTCCTTCTGGGGCCGCTGGGAGACCCAGACGACAGCGCTCCCCAGGACCTGTAAGAGCTCCAGGGAAGATCGAGGAGACTCCTGTGGACAGAGTCTCTCTCCTTCCCCAAGTTCTGCTCAAAACAACGCATCCGGGGCTGAGAAGACCCTTAGTGCTTATTATTTTTTAAAAGTGTTTGATTTATTTTTGAGAGCAAGAGAGACAGCGTGAGCAGGGGAGGGTCAGAGAAAGAGGGAGACACAGAATCCGAACCAGGCTCCGGGCTCTGAGCTAGCTGTCAGCACAGAGCCGGACGCGGGGCTCGAAGCCACGAACCGTGAGATCATGACCTGAGTCGAAGCAGGACGCTCAACCAACTGAGCCACCCAGGCACCCCTTTTAGTGCTTAGTTTTCAAGATGCCCAGGCTGGCATCACCACAAATAAAATCTCCCGTCTCCAGCAGTCACACAGCCTCTGCCTTCTCTCAAGTTACCCTAGAAAACCCAGGCTCTGGTCTCATCTTTGACAGATGAAGACAGAAGCAGAGCGAGGCTGGGGGGAAGTACTGGTGTGGTCAAGTCTGGCACCTGCTGTTCCTGGTGCCTGTGTGTCTCCAGTACGAATCTGGCAGCGGCTCACAGAGAAGGCTAGTCCGCATCTGGGGGAAAATCGGAGCTGGAAAGGGCATCACTGCGCCCGAGACCTAAGGAGTGGCTAGGACAGTCTGGGGGGAAAGGACAAGGAAGGTGGACCAGGAGCAAGAGAAATAAGTCTAAGAAAGAAAGAAAAACAGAAAGAACTAGAGAGAATGAGAGAACCAGGCAAGTGTGGGGTGCCGAGCGACAAAGGAAGAGAAAGTTTCGGGAGGCCTGGGGGAAACGGCGGTGTCGGTGTCACAGCAGCAGGAAGGACTGACGGACGTCCCAGGGGCTGCTGCAGACAGTCGGGAGAGGGGCTCCCGCAAAGGTGCCGGGGCAGAAACCAGCACGCGGCGGGTTTGGGAGCGCAGCATCCGGAGGAAGTACACCGAGGAGTGTCTGAATAGGACAGGAGGTCAGGCAGCCCCGCTCCATCTGGAGGGGAGCCCCCACGCGGGGAGCAGGTTGAGATAAGAGAGGGGAAGGGGGGAGGGGGAGATGCAGAGCAGGGGGGAAGGGGAGGGGCAGACTGGGTAACGGGCCACTCGGCCCCACATGGTGGCACACCCTTCCCCCCACGTGTTAGGACTCTGGCAACCGCAGTTTTTTCAGGCTGCAATATTCTAAATCACGGAAGTCCGGCCGTGGCAGGATTATCCATCTTATAAACGTCAAAGGCAGGAGGGCGGACAGAGAAGAAGAAACACTCCACGGGGCCTCGAAAGCCTTCACGGGAGTACTTTACTAGTAGCGCCCCACAAAACGACAGGAAAGAGTAGGATGCAAACAATCTGAATTTTCCTTGTTGTCGTCAGTAACAATAAGAGTGTCTAAGTGCCTCCATCCCTAGGTGCGGATTCTTTTTTAAACACTAGAAGTGTGACTAGTTTGATCTGTAAGGAGAATTATAGCCAGATAGTATCCAAAAGGTTGCCACGATAGAGCTAAATTATCTCTGCCTGTCACAGGTTGAAGAACATTTAAATTCTGGAAGTCCACATCAGCTTTTTCTAGATAACAAATCTTAAGTACCTTCCTATATTCACTCAATTAGTGATCCCGGGTCTTGATAACACTGCAGAGAGAAACTTTCCAACTATCATTCAAATCATATCTAAAAAGGTGGTCATAAATATTTTAAAACCTAAGTGAACTAATAAGACCCAGGCCCATTAAGGATAAGATCTTTTACAACAAATTAAATAAAACAATTCATTGAAGTCTGGGCTCAAGATAAGCTAGATTTACTAGCTGACCTTTTATTCATTTAAAGAACAAAATTAGCTCTAATTGCATTAGAATGGAACCCAGTAAATTTCCCCAAGTCTTCTAATGTGGCATCCGTGTTCCAACGGCTGTAATTGTTTACAAGTGAGATGGAAATGCTGTGATTATAATCTTCCCACTTGTTTTACTGTGCAGTAAACGCGTTTCCCCAAACCCGAAGCTGGTTTTTCGGACGGCACGCTATATTTCTCCTCCCATGTCCCTGCGCGTTTGGCGTCAACGAACAAACGATGATGTGGGGGGGGGCGGGGGAGGAAATTAAACTTGGAGATTTCATCATAATTTTAGGTCAGCAAGCATGAGGGAGACAGAGACGGGGCTCAAGGACTCCCTGTCTGGGAAAGTCAGGAAGGGGCCGACGACCCGAGCGGGAAGAAGCTGACTGGCCGGCTTGCCTCGGAGTGATGGCCCAGCGCAGGGCTCGGCTCTGTCGGGCTCCCGAGTACGAGGAGGGCGCGGGGCTGGTGTGTCCAAGGCCCACACTCAGCTCCCAGGGAACTTCGCTCGTTACGTCAGCGCTTTCCACTAGCATTAAAAATCAGTCATTTGCCATAAATTCTAAACGACAGTTATTCTTAAGATTTTTTTTTTGTCCTGGTTCGTGTTACCTGGCTTCCACCTCAGGCAACGCACCTAGGAAGTGTGGTGGCTTCACCGGCAAGCTGGGCAGGGCGAGACTAAACTATCAACACGCTTCAGTCTGTTTCTTTCTTTCCTTCTTTTTTTTTTTTTAAATCAAAAGGGACAGTTTTATTGGAAAGAAAATAAATTAACAGTAGAAAAGCATAAGGCCCTCCAAGTCTGACAGGATGAGGCTCTGAAATGTTCCTGAACTTGAACTTGACTTCTAAAGGATTACTTATTTATTTATTAATGTTTTATTTTTGAGAGAAAGAGAGACAGTGTGAGCAGGGGAGGGTCAGAGAGAGAGGGACACACAGAATCCTAAGCAGGCTCCAGGCTCTGAGCTGTCAGCACAGAGCCCAACGCGGGGCTTGAACCTATGAACCAGGAGATCATGACCCGAACCGAGGTTGGACGCTTAACTGACTGAGCAACCCCGGAGCCCCATGGATCGTTTTTTTTTTTTTTTCCCCAACCAACAAGCTTCTTCTGTCGGCCCCTCAGCATGCTTTCGTGCAAACATGTACCATCCCTGCCTTGTCCGACATAAAATGTAGCCGTTACTTCTGCCTGCCCCGCGTCCTCCCTCCCTTCTGACAGGCTGTCTCCAGGCAGCACCTCCCCCCACCCGGCCCTGATGAGAACTGGTTCTGGGAGCACGAGAGGGGGAGGGATTCACAGGCTGCTGACCCCAGGAACCAGGCCAGCCTTGGGGGACTCGGGCCGCTTCTGTCACCATCCAGGGGGGAGACAGAATACAAGAAAGGGAGCGGACTCCCAATGATGCTTTTTGAACCTGAAGACCGCCTCACCTAACGTCAAATACACATATGCCCTTTACTCTGTCCCTTTAGGCTCGTTTGGGTTCCTGTTACTTGGAACTAGAAGTCTTGATAAACACAAAACGAAAATACAAGCATTTCGACAAGAGACCAGAGATTCTTTCCAGAGTCTTCTTCATGGAGCTGCTACTAGGCTACAGCTCTGGATCAGAGGCTGCTGCAAGAAACGGTCCAACAGAAACTCTTCGTGTCGGGCTATAAAAGCGGCCGGCTGTGGAAGACATTTTTCTCCTCTGGATCCAAGTGAAAATAAAGTTTCAAATTTGGTGTCTTGAACAACCTCGTCTCTTGAGAAACTAAGAGCAACCTTCCTTTTTAAAAAGGTGATTTCACTTTTTGCCCTGATTGCTAGGAAGCCATAATCATATCTGACACGCAATCATTTGCTTCTGTTTCTTCTCCTTGGGAGTAGTTTCCTATTTCTACTGTCTAGTAATTTTATTGTTCTCTCTACGGGTTAATGCTCGCTCTTTAAGGTACCGTAAGTCTGATTAGATTGGAAAAAAAGTTACACACGAATAAACAATGTTTCATATAAAGAGGGAAGACGCAGAGAGCAGGATAAAACCTTCTGCTTGTCTTTCTCTAAAGAACTCATCACTAAACCACCACACACGGTTCACCCTGTTACATGTTTTTCAGCTAAATCTGGCTACATTTTAAAATATAAAATGCTTATTTTCTTTTTTTTTAAGGACTTTTTTTAAAAATTCATTTATTTATTTTGAGAGAGAGAGAGAGAGCGAGCACACAAGCAAGGGATGGCCAGAGAGAGAGAAGGAGACAGAATTCCAAGCAGGTTCCACACTATTTGCACAGAACCCAACACGGGGCTTGAACCCACAAACTGTGAGATCGTGACCTGAGCTGAAACCAAGAGTCAGATACTTAACCAAGTGAGCCACCCAGTTGCCTGAAAATGCTTATTTTCTTTAAAAATATTTTAGTAGAGGGCGCCTGGGTGGCCTAGTCAGTTGAGCATCGGACTTCAGCCCAGGTCATGATCTCACTGCTTGTGAGTTGGAGCCTCACTGTCAGGCTCTGTGTTGACAGCTCAGAGCCTGGAGCCTGCTTCAGATTCTCTGTCTCTCTCTGCCCCACCCCTGCTAGCCTGGAGCCTGCTTCAGATTCCGTCTCTCTCTCTTTCTCTCTCAAAAATCAACATTAAAATATTTTTTTAAATAAAAATATTTTAGTAAAAATATTTTTTTAAATGCTTATTTTTGGGAGAGAGAGACAGAGCACAAGCAGGGGAGAGTCAGAGAGAGAGAGAGGGAGACACAGAATTTGAAGCAGGCTCCAGGCTCTGAGCTGCCAGCACAGAGCCCTATGTGGGGCTCGAACACAGGAACTATGAGATCATGACCTGAGCCAAAGTTGGATGCCTAACTGACTGAGCCACACAGACGCCCCTAAAAATATTTCAAATGATTTTTTTTGGTAATTGCTTATGATGATTCAGTACTTCTGGCTGAATGGTCAAAAAGCATTACTCAGGAAAGTTTGGGTCACAAAAAGACAACCAATATCTAAAATTATTTTGTTTTTAAAGATCAAACCCTTTGTGTTTCAAGATTAATGGGCAAACTTTTAGCTCCCATTTTCATAATATATATAAATAATTTAGAAATCCCAACTATTAAAACACCCACTCCCAGAAATAACTCAACTCTGTAAACTAAAACAAAAAATTGAATTACTTCCACAAAAAGGGAAACCTCCAACTTTTAGCACCTCTATTAAGAGAGGTCTGATTAGTGAAAGAGTCACTTGCATGTCACTTGATCAAATATGCTATCACATACAAATGTATTTGGAGGCGTCCAGTGAAGTATCTGTTCTCCGGTGAGCTCACTGGGAACGGCACCAGTGAGTGTCCTGACGGCAGAAAGACCAGGGCACAGTTTCCCCGACACAGGGACCCCCCAGACCAGCCTGAACAACACCGCTGGCAGAAGAGCCGCTTGGCTCAAGGGCACGAACAAAGCACTGGATGGAGAAAGGGACAGAGACATCCTCCCCAGGGCTGGCGGAGGGCAGTGGGAAGGCCCTGGGGTCTGAGAAATGCCGGCGGAGGAATCCTTCACTGCCGACTTGTCCTCTTATCCACCCCAATCTTTATATGCATTTACTTTTTTCTTAACACTTTCCCAATATCTATCATCTACCTACTTATTTATATTTTACTGATATTTAAAATTATCCTTAAAAAATATTTTTAATGTTTGTTTATTGAGAGAGAGAGAGAGCAGGAACAGGGGAGGGGCAGAGAGAGAGGGAGACACAGCATCAGAAGCAGGCTCCTGGTTTGAGGTAGCTGTCAGCACAGAGCCTGACACTGGGCTTGAAGTCACGAACTGCGAGATTGTGACCTGAGCTGAAGTCAGATGCTTAACCAACTGAGCCACCCAGGTGCCCCCAAATGCTTGCTTTCTTTAAAAACATTTTAGTAAAAAAATTTTAATGTTTGAGAGGCAGAGCATGAGCAGGGGAGGGGCAGAGAGAGAGGGTGACACAGAATCTGAAGCAGGCCCCAGACTCTGAGCTGTTAGCACAGAGCCGTGGGACTCGGGGCTGGAACTCACGGACCGAGAGATCGTGACCTGAGCTAAGTTCGGCGCTTTACCGACTGAGCCTCCCAGGCGCCCCTAAAACTATTATTTTAATGAGAAGCTGCGTTAACGGAATCATGAGCCTTAAGAGAGAGCAGCACATTTAAACGCAGCCGAGCTGCGGGTCCTGCTCGGCGCTGGCTCTCCGGACCCCGGGACACTCCGGCAGGCGCTCTGCTCGGCCTCCTCATAGAAATGAACGAGTGCATGAACGCTGTACTTGCTCAAAATGAATGGCCGCGATGAGCCCTAGGACTGGGGGACAGCAAACACAACTGTGCTGCCCCGAAACGGCCGTGCGCTCTGTCCCCAAGTGCAGGTGTGACCTCGTGATCCTCATCAACAGTCCCAGGCAGCCGCTCCTGGGAAGCCAACAGCCCCTTGACCGTGAGGTGGGGCCGGCCCAGCGGCTGCTTCCCGGCCACAGTCCTTACCGACTGCGCCGGCGCGGAGACCCGGCTGTCAGGGGTAGGGCTCGACTTCAACCTCGCCCCTGACTGAGGGCAGCTCTGGGGGCCCCTTCCCGGGGGGCGTGCAAAGTCACCTTGAATGTGAACACTCTCTGGCGGAGGTCCCGGACTTCCCGTAAATCAGGCTCCGGGCGCGCTAAAGGAAGGCGAAAACAAGGCACCCGCGTCTTGCTGCAAGGAGCAGCGACAGAGAACAGAGGACTCTGACCTCATCTTAATTTCCCGGATCGAGGGCAGAAGACCAACAGTGACCATGGGATTTACATTTCCAGTTCTCTCTTAAACAAACAAGCAAGCAACCAGGTAATTAAGACTTCACCAAGTGGCACTATCTTTGTTTTTAGGTATAGTGTAAAATCGTGAGAATTTCCGTTCTTTGTCCTGAGGATAAGAAACGGACTCGAGAAGGTGGAACGTGACATCCACCAGTTAGTCCATCCAGTACACAGTGTCTGCCTTTTCAGATAACCGGGGCCTTAAGAATTACACAGACACGATGTCACGTCTTCCGGAAAGAGAAGAAGAACCAGAAAGAAGGGATCGTGTATGTCAAATAAGGCAACACGCATTTGCTCTGAGGAAGACACCAGCACAACTTGAAAAGTGAAGAATTCTCAAAATAAAGCGACCTCCACGTTCATCCCCGGGAAAGGTTAGAGTTCTGGCCCCATTAGGAGAGAGCAGAGAAGGCTAAGTCCGACTTAGGTCGCTCTCCCGGACGTCAATACTTACATCTTATCTTGGCCAGCTCCAACTCTCAGCGTCAGCCGGGGGATGACGGGGCTGGGGGCGGCCGGCACGGACTCCACTTTGATCTGTTGGAGTTATTGCAGGAGAGTTAAGTGCATTTGCAGTGGAACGCCACCCACCTCTTCTCCTACCTCACCTCCACAAACCTCTCGGGCCAGGTCAAGCCTCAAATGTGGCTCACGTGCTAGGTGCAAGGATGCTCCGGGCCATTTCTTGTTTCTCAACAACCGAAGGCTGTCTGGCATCGTGAGAAATTCCACAAACTTGAGTCACGTTGTGTGAGTGTGGGAGTTATTTCTCTATCTGCCTCGTCGTGCTTAATTTGCAGTTTATTGTTAGTGGTTTTAGACAAAGACTGTCATCTAGATCATTTGGTGAACACTTCTGTAATTGCCAGACTTAATGGAAATAGAAAAGAAAAAGCAATGATATCTCCACTATAAGATGAAGTGCATCTATTTATGGAACTTGAAAAATAAGAAACCCAGCTTAAGTCTGCATTACCATATAAGAAAATGGAAACACTAAGTGCAATTGCTCCGTTTTCCTGGCTGCTGGCCAACAGACCTGAAATACTGTACAAGAGGAGACATACACTAGGGTTTGTAGTGAAGGCAATGACTGATGGGTACATGGAATATCTTCACAAATACTGGAGCTAACAGTCAGGAAGGGAATCTGGTCTGATGATACAGGTGTTGCTCACGATGGTTGGTCTGAAGAGCCCATGGTATGGTATTCTGAATGAGCAGATGGAACGGAAGCTCTGCAGTTCAAGTTACCATCTACATCTGAGTTTTTCAACAGGTGTTTTGTTGGCATATTTGGCGGGACAGTTCTTTGGGGAACGGAAGTGTGCAGGCACTACCCGATGTCAGACATCGCTGGTTGTGGGGAGCTGTGGTGTGCCACCACCACGCTGCTAGTGCCTAGGACAGCTGGTCGCAAACCACTGACTTAGACATTTCAAACCCAAGAATTAAATTATAGGACAGTGTGGTAGTTCTGAAGGGAAATGAATACATAGCACCAGGCTCAGTATATGATTACTATTACACATCTATTACACATCGATCAAAGTTACTGTTTTCATGTGTTTTTACCCATCCCTCTTGATTTTTTAAAAAATCAAACATCACATCAAGAGCTGTGATTTCAACCATTCTCTCTCTTTTTAAATATTTATTTATTTTGGGGGAGAGAGAAAGAGAAAGAGAGAGAGAGAGAGAGAGAGAGAGATCAGGAGAAGAAAGAGAGGCAGAGAGAGGAGACAGAATCCCAAGTAGGCTCTGTGCTGCCAATGCAGAGCCCAACGTGGGGCTCAGTCTCATGAACCATGAGGTCATGACCTGAACCGACATCAAGAGTCGGATGCTTAACGGACTGAGCCACCCCGGCGCCTCTCCGCCTCTCTCTCGAGTGGTGCCTGGCACGGAGGAGGCACTCACGCACTCACTGAGCCAACAGGTGCAGGTGCTCTGAACTCCCTGTCCCTTGGTTGCTCCACCATTCGCCCAGGATCAATCTAAAATGATCCTCAAGGGCACTGAGTAATTTCAAAGAAAAATTTAAAGATCATGTAAACTTCTACCATCAGAAACTGCAATTCCTTAAAAAGAAAAAAATTTTTAAAAGGCGGGGGGGGGGGCGCCTGGGTGGCTTAGTCGGTTAAGCGGCTGGCTTCAGCTCAGGTCATGATCTCATGGTTTGTGGGTCAGAGCTCCGCATCGGGCTCTGTGCTGACAGCTAGCTCGGAGCCTGGAGCCTGCTTCAGGTTTTGTGCCTCCCTCTCTCTCTGACCCTCCCCTGCTCATACTCTCTCTCTGTCTCTCAAAAATAAATAAAAGACATTAAAAAAATTTTTTTAAAAAGAAACTGCAATTCCATCTGTGCCTTCGATGCTACCTGTTTGTTTGGATGACCGGCTAAGTTGGGTAAGGGCAGAGACCGTGCCTGCTGTGTTTATTGCTACCTCACAGTGCCTATCACAGGGACGGACATGTAAGTGCTTAAGATACATTTAAAGAATTTATCTGAAGCAATGATGTCATACCCTTACCTCTTCCAAGCCAAGACCTCTCTGGTGATTTCCTTTCCTCTTCTGCCCCTCAAACTCCAGAGGAAGAACCACTGAGGCCACCAGGCAGGACCTTCTCGAACCCCCAACCTACAAACTTCTCCACACTGTACTCGTCCATGGCCTCCAGTCTTTGAAGGGAACGTCCTCCTTACTGAGGCGTCTTCAACTCTGCAGCTTCTTTATTTCCTTCTAGCTTTCAAATGTGCTCAACTCGACCTTGAACATCCTGCCTGCCCTTCAACATCTCCCTGACAAGCTCTCCTTTTTTTCAGCCTGACTTTATTGTCTCTGTCTTCACTCTCTCATTCCTCACCCTACTCCAATCTTTCTGTCCCAGCCAGGCCACCAACACCGCCCTCCCTTGATACCAATCATCCCTGATGTCCTGGTTTGTTTTCCGCCGTGGGTCTCACCACACCTCTCCCTCCTCCTCGAAGATGTCCTGACCTTACTTGGCCCCCGTGCCACGCCTCACGTTCGTCACGAGCCCATCCACATCCATCGTTTCAATTATAGGTTTCCCAGACATCACGCCTTCAAAACCTCCCTCTCTAGACTAGCACTGCTTGAACCTAAGACCAGAATAGAATATTGCCTACTGACCACGTTTTCAACTAAATATCCTAAACATCTAAACATGAACATCTAAACATGAACTTACCAACTTCCCTATACAAACCCACGCCTCCAAATGGTCTCACTTTTGGCAAATGTCTCCTCCATTTGCCCAGTTCTTTGGCCAGTATGTCTAGTCGAGTGGTTTTCTTTAAGGCCTTAGAGGACCAAGGGTCATTGGGGTGGGGTCAGAGCAAGACCCATGGGTAACCTGCTAGGGTTTGCATCCACTTCCCCCCAACTCCTTTTGTAACACAGAGTTCCTTATCTCATTTTTTTCTTTAACTTTTGAGAGACAGAGAGAGACAGCGCAGGCAGGGGAGGGTCAGAGAGGGAGACACAGAATCTGAAGCAGGCTCTAGGCACTGCGCTGTCAGCATAGAGTCCGATGCGGGACTCGAACCCATGAACCATGAGATCATGACCTGAGCAAAAGCAGGACACTTAACCGACTGAGCCACCTAGGCGCCCCAAAGAGTTCCTTATCTAACCAAATCTGAAAACCAACAGTTTGGTCTATTTTGTAAACATTTGAGATCTATTTTCCGCACCTTTCTGTAGTACGTGTGGAAGAACAGACAAACACCCAAACGAACATTTTAAACCACCTACTCTTTGCAAGGCGTCGTGGACGGCTACCTGTCTGATATCACCTTCCAGATGTTTCCACAGGGGTTTTTAACAAACATGTGGGGTAGCTATTAACCGTGTCTGTTTTACACGGAAACTGCATCATATATGAAGCCACCGTTTTTCCTTTTCCCGTTTCTCTTCTAAGGTCACACAAACAGCAAAACTGGGATTGGATTCAGCTGTTTTGTTTCAGAGGACAGAAAACTGCATAAAGTTGCTGTATTTCTTTAAAAGTTGAGGGCCATATGGTCCTAAGGGAAGAGTAATATTCCACTCTCCTCCAACCCACAATACTATTAATCAAGCACTTAACCTTTTCTTAAGCTTGACTTAAAAATAAAGCTGCTCTACCTTGAAAAAAATCTTTCCCATGACCATTATTCATAATCATACTATTATTATGCTCTGCATTGTAGTTTGGTGGATTCCTGTTACCACGCTGCACAATAATCATAACTCACACTGCAGAGTTCAAAGTGTGCTCCATATTCGGGATCCGTAAGGTGGGTGTGGAAGGCATCATCATCCTCAAGCACGAGGACCACGAGGATTAAGAGGTTTGCCCAGAGTTTGAAAAGTCAGTGAGTAAATGATCTACAGGGAGGCCTCCTGACACTGACTTCAGCCCCAGCCCTCGCCTGCTGCTCCTGGACTCTGCCTCACAGTCTGAGTCCTTCTTGCTGGTAATGCTGATGTCTTACGTGGAGCCAGCAGCTCACGTTCTCTGTAAATGTCTTTAAAGATGAATGACACGTATTTGGGAGATGGCTCGGGCTGGCTGTAAAATATTCTTTTTCTATAGAAGGCTAACTAGTTTACATGGAAACTGCTTAACTTTGGCTTCAGCTCCCGTCAGCTCAGCTAGCCGGAATTTTGATGCTGTCTTAAGTAACTCGTTGGAGTAAAACGATCAAGGCATGGTTTATTTAGGACCTACTGTTTTAAAAAGTTAAATGGCACAATGTGTAAAAAAATGAGCAAGCAGAAACAGAGATATATTTTGTAAGTCCAATGAAAAATGGTATGTACGTGCTCTGAAGACAAAAGATATTTCGTAAACTTGTGAAATTAATGAATGATTCAGAACCCGTTACCTCAGGTTGAAACTTTCCCTGTAGTTAGGGTGACCACACCATCCAGAGACGCCTTCGGGGTTAAAGTGGGAGCTATTACTGACACCACACAAAGGGTGTAAACGGGAATTGTCCTGGGCAAACCGGGACGTGCGGCAATCCTGCCTGCAAACATTTAAAACCTGAATTTCGTTCTTGAAGAAGCCTAACTTAAACATTGAACTTAAAGATAATATTCAAGCAGGTGCAGAAAGAGATTAATGAGGATGCTAATAATACAGATACAGGACATACAGTTTCTAAATTAAAACGTACCAGACTTTTGTTTGTTTACATTAACTTTACCCAAGGAGATCACCAAAATAAAAACAAAGACACCTCCTGCATTCACGGAGCAGTTTCTCGAGTGTCCTTTCCCTGAAATGAATAAACGAACTGACAATTCTCCCAATTACTTACGCCATACGCCCAGTGTCGCCTTCTAATGGCACGGAGCCAAGATCTGGGGACGACATGAGCGTCTAAGGGTTAAAATAAAAGCACTGCACTTGAGAGTGAGCTGAGAATTGGGGCGCACAGAGCATTTACAGTGGATTACTAAGCTTCCCAATCCACCAAAGAGCAAAGTCCAGTAATAGAAGACTCCTTTGTAGCTAACTAAAAATACATTGTCACTGGATTTGTCCAGTTTTATGTATAAGCAATACTGCTTTCACCTGAACTAATACTAGTAGTCATATAAGCCCCTTATTGCCATGTGCTGCATTTTTTTTGCTAATCTTCAAGGATTTAGCTTCTTTGCCACATACCTCAGGGCACCAACTGATAAAGCTCTAACTCTCCATTTTTCCAGGACACCAGCAGTGCGGCCTTGCAAAAAATGAAAATCGCTCAAGAGATTTAAAGGGGAAATTTATTTTTAAAATCCTGACTTGAAGCAAAGAGGTGGATTTTTAAAAAGCTTATCTATAAAGAATCAGTTTAAATTTAAATTCTATCTTGGAACTCTTTCATGCATTCCAGCTTTAAAGTTTATCTTCTGACAGGGACTTTCTGCAAAGGTAATGGCCAGCTTTGTCAATATAATCTGGCCAAGTTTTTATTTTCTATTTTTTTCAACGTTAAACTTCTTTCATTAAAAAAAAATGTATGTGTGCTAGATAGGGTAGCAGCAAGTTCGGTGAATGCTACATCAGATCCCCATCTACGCTAACATGCCAGAAAAATACCCGGAACAGCACTGGTGAAGAGCTAATTTTGACCACCTAATATTCTGGATGCAGAATTATAACGGCCCGTAAGCGCTCTGTTGTCTTTCTTACCAACTGAGGTCTTTACAGTAATTTAATTTAGAAACTTATTCTAAATACCGATAAACTGTTTAAGACATGAAAAAGACAGCCAGAAGAAGTCCTCTGGTGTGGTCAAGCACGACACGTAGAATCCAGCAAGGACAACTGAAACAGAACGCGGGCTTTCATTAAGCGCTCACGTCCATTCGCACGAACTTGGAGAAGGCCCCCCGCAAGCGTCCATAAAGTCAAACACGTGCGTAAACGTCAAGTTGCTGGCTTCCTCTTGGAACAGATACAAGAAACAGGAAGGGGATGATTCCCCCTTTTTGCTGGATTTTGATGATCACTCTATTTACTGAAATAGAAATATTCTATTTCACTAGTTAATCCTGGGAGCTGATGAGAAAAGACTGGAAGTGAGTACATCACTCTCAATAATGGTAAAACACTGACAACCTTTGGTCAAAGGCACAAACCAGTAAGACTGTCTGTCATTCTCTATATACCAAACTATTTTAATTCAATAAAAGATTATTTGAGGGCAAATGCTAAGGGATAGGGGATAGATTAACGAAACATGAACATTTTAATTGTTTCTGTTCCTGAAGTCATTCAAGTGCAGAGGACCTCACTGTTCGTGCTTGAACATATGGCCATTGAACAGGAGCTCCCTAAGGTCTCTTCAGGGACTAAGATCTTCTAAGATCACAAGGTCACCTTACTCCCGAGTGCAAAGCCATGGTCATCTCTCACATCAGCTCCGTGGAGGGTGACTGGGAAGGCCGTTTGGGGCCGTTGCTGAGACAGACCTGGGCCAGCTCCCAGCTCCTCCACCTACCAGCTACGGCAAAGCTATTCAACCTTTCTGTGCAGGTTCCTCAACTCGAAACAGGAGTGACACCACCAACCCCCCTGGGCTGTTGGCAGGATTCATCCGTCAAATTTTGGCCAGGTCTGGCGCTTGCATGCACTCAATAAACAGCGGTGACTGGTATCGTTTACTATCTGAGTTAGTTCACTCAACAGCTGGTGTTAGCTCAAAGTAAGATAAAAATTGGGGAAATCCTTTTTGGAACTTATGAGCTTTTCACTACAAGCAGATCTCAATCATCTGTGGGCTGATCATCAACATTGTTGGTAAGTTGAAATAAAATTCTGGAGAGTCACCTTAAATGATACCAAGCTGGTCTTCGCTTAGAGTTTTCTATGAGAAGACAGAAAAGAAGGCCTTTGTAAGCCAAAACTGTCTTGGAGAAGCTATGAAGTTATTGCTTTTAAGCAGAGGTAACCCATACTTTATGAGGATGAGTCTCTTCCCAGTACTGGATGGAGAGACAGCGGGAAGGGAGCAAAGGCCTCGAGAGGACTGAAGAGGCTGGTGCAGAACTAGGAAGGGGTGGAGTTAGAAAGTAGAGCCACGTCAGTCGGATGGCCACAGCCCATGATCTTACTGGGCCAGCCCTGGACCGATTCACCTGCCGGCTGTCACATCGTCATTTTTCGGATGGAACCCTACCACGCCCTCTCAGATCATAAGCAAGAGCCTAAAAACGTGTTTCCAAATCTGACAGATAGATTTGGCTTCTGTCTCACATCAGGTTCTGTGTGGGACTGCCCACTTCCATTAACAAACAGTGAGACATTTTCCTTTTTTTTCCCACAGCAATCCTCCTTCCAAAAAACACTTAAAACACCGAGGGTAAGTTTTAATTAAAGTAGCCCTGTAACATTCATCTAAACTTCAAAAACCCACAGTTACAAAATTAAGTCATGTGGTACGTGCACCGGCAAACAGAAATGGAGACTGTAACCTCTCTGAAATGTCCTAACGTTAGCCTCATCACTGCTAAAGCTCCTGTGGCCGTGTTTGTGACTACTCAGCATACTTGGTGAGAATACATTTTCCACAAACAACTAGTCTGGTTCTCTTTAAAAGAGGTGAAAGATCAGACCCCTCACCTTGACTAGTGCATACTACTGCACGTAATGGGGAAGAAGAACTGTGCATAAATCACTATATTCCAGATGATTACCACTTCTGGAAAGATGATCTTTCCTCCTGATCATGGCCGCTAAGCCAGGTGCCTTGCCCACATTATTTCAATTAACCCAGTTTTTATTCAATGCTGGAGAGTATGGTGGTTAAGAACATCAATTACAGCACCTCACAGCCTGGGTTGAGATCGTGGCTCCTGCTCAAATACTTACGAGGTGTGTGATTATGGGCGATGCTGTGAATCTCTCTAGGCCTCAGTTTCTCATCTTGAAGTGCTAACAATTATGCTCTCTTCCTTACAGAGTTGTGGTCAGAGATTAAACTTACATGTAGTGTTTACATGGTGTTGAGCCCACAGTAATTACTCAACAAATATTAACTATTACTGTTTTGCTGCTTTTCAACATGTGGTCACCATATCTCTACGCTAAATAAAGACGAAGCACCTCAGGAGTAAAGACACTAAAAAACACGCTCGGGATCTTAACTCAGACTTGCTGGATTCCAAGCCCAAGGCTCCTTCAGCCTGCCGTGCGGGTCTCTGTTTAACTGATGGCATCCGCACTGGTTCTTGTGTTGATAAATGTGGGTGTGGTTGGTGAAAGGTTTCTAGGGAGGTAAGATCTATATGGGGAGATGTTTTTCTCACAAGAATGCCCTTGTTGGCTGATCTGGGTCAGTGTGTGTGAGGGTGGCCCCTGGGGGATGGTCACGGTGAGGAGGCAGGAGGACACTGTGGTCCTCATTCTTGTGACAGGACCTCTTCTCGGGGTGGGCAACACGTGCCTCATTTTGCTCTGCGGATGTGTAGGAGGATTCCCAAAGCCTGTGTCACCCACTGCAGGGGTACTTCCGTTTACTCGGATGGCTTGGCGCTTGGGGAGGACTAAGGGGAACCGGAAAAGGAGAAGTCGAAGTTTACGTTAGTATCTCCATTTCTCCACCCCGTCCGTGGCCCCTGCCTGGGCTGCACGAGCTTTTATCCTTTCCTGTCTGCACGAAGAGCTAAACTTTAAAAGGTGCCAGGGAAGAAGAAATGATTTTTCAACTCCGTAAGCAAAGCTGACTCTGCCTGTCATAGGTAAGTTGGCTGGACCAGCAGCAAGCTCTAGTTTCTACACTTTATGGGTAGATTCATGGTGAAACAGTCCACCGTCAGCATCACCTCCATTTCGTGGGCACTTACTTATGTGCCAGGCACAGTACAAGCCCGTCTTAGACGTGATGTCATTTAATCTCAAAAACAACTTGCCCAGAGTCTTACAGCTAAAAGAAGTCAGGATTTAAACTCGGGTCTAACTCTGGAGACAATTCTGTTTATTATTTTTAAAGGCCTTAGAAGACAGCCGGCTGTTACACATTTTTATCTTTTGTCATTTATCTCAGCTGTAACCCATCATTACAAGGACTTGTAGGCTTCTGTCAGGTGGGCTCTAGCAATCGGAACCCAGGCCTGCCCTTGGGGAGTCTGAGGGACTCTTCTTCCCCAAAGTCAGCTAGGAGCTGGCTTAAGGTGGGAGTGAGGGGAACGGTGCCCCACGCGGCCTTGTGAGGGCCTGCGCTGAGCTGCCGGGTGGTGATGGCTGAGGGACCGCCGGCCGCCAGGCGACAGGGTGCGAGCAGGAGTATCTCTGCGTAAGTGACCTGGCTTTTGCTGGTTGTGTGACCTTGATCTTGGACAAGTCACTCTCTCAGACCCAGCTTCTCATCCACAGAGAGTGACAACAATGCACGTGCCGGGCCTCGGTCACAGGTGTGTTAGGGGAGAAAACAGGGCGCATGGAAGTGCCAGGAACTGCGTGTGAGCCCCATAATGACAGGGTGATCTTTAAAATGGAAACAAGACTGGGATTTCTGGGTCTTGTGAGCTTGCTGACGTTCAGTTATTCATACTGGAATTTCTGTTCCACTTCCTCATATTTTAGAATAGCCACGGGGGACAGGAAAAGAACAAAGTTAGGCAGAAACACAGGAGCGTTGCCATTACTGCCTGTCAGCTAATCTAATTTTTCTAGGTAAGTTTGAACTTTAAACAAAATGGCAAAAATACCTGTAATAGATCTGCCGGATGTCAAATACATCTTATCTTATTATGTGGAAAACACGACTGGGAATAGTTTTCTGGCCGGCCTCCAAGAGGACTGCTTCTAGAAGGCAGGTGAAGCATCTCTGGGAATCGGTGAGGATCCCACCATGAACACGGAGACATTTTTTAAAGAAAGTTGAAAAGAAATTTTCCAACCAATC
>PJEM01016632.1:0-25066 GCA_004023845.1 Helogale parvula | reverse complement strand
CAAAATAAACTTAGATTGTATTGCAGTTTCACTTAACAGTATATAAAATGCTGTGTTGTGACAGGTATTAACTATCCATTAGATACTGAATCAATTTTTCTTAAGCACTACTCGCTGCTTGCTTTTCTTGAAGCTAGATCATTCTGAAAATTTCCTGTTAGACCTATGAGTGCAAACATATGGTTTCTGTCCTTCTCTGCCTGACTTATTTTGCTTGGAGATAATGACATCACCTATCTCATAAAGTTGAAATGAGGATGAAATCAGTGTCAGTATTTTTTGTTGTTATTGTACTTATTCACTAAAAAAACTATATTTTTCAACAATGTATTTACTGCTGTTGTTACTTATCTTTTCATATTCAAGGATGACGGTGACAATGATGATGATTTGAAATGCTAGCAGTCATTGCTTTATGCTCAGACTCACCTCTATTTCCTTGGCAGTGGCCCATAGAAATCTGTACAGTCAGTGATGGGAAACCAATGAGAGTGTGGATGAATTAATATGAACTGATCACAAACCCTAGAAAACCAACTCAAAGAGCAAAAAGGGACAAACACAGGTGCAGGTCTGGAATACAAAGGACTTTTTTTTTCCTCAGAAAAAATTGATCAAGTAGCCTACTGATTTCTCTCTGGCCTCAAGTAGTTGGTAGTATACTTCTTGTACTGTACTCGATGTTTTCTAATTCTTGTATTTTCTAACATAGGAGGCATCAGTAGTGCATCTACATTTCAACACTAAGGGCTCCTCTCCCTGCAAAAGCTTTCACATTATTAGAAACACTTCTGGGCGGTGAAGAAAGAGCGCTCTGTGAGTTCATCTACTTCAAGGGGGCTTCATTAGTTTGTTGTTGTTGTGTTTTTTTTTGGTGAAAAGTTAGCTAGAGCTATAATCATTTAAATACTTGACGTTTGCCAAAAAATTGCTGATTAGCCTTCTAGCAATTCCAGATACTTTAATGACTGACAGCAAAGCAAGCAGAAAACCAGCACAGCATCTGTCCACATGAAAATTACTTATTGGAGACAGGGCTTTTTAACCAGCGTTTACATAGACCATACTAGCACTAGGGGGGAAAGGTCTATAAAGAAAGTTACGGGGGAAAAAAGCAGCAATAAGGACCACTGTCCTTGGGAAATTTCTTCATATATGAAGAAAGGAAGAGGTCTTTGCCTTTTAATGTATTTAATGCATATATTTGGTTAAAATGTGATATTTGATATTTTATTAATTTCTGCAACTTAAAAATATTTGACATTCTAGAATTTTCTTCTTTGTGTATTTTCAATGATCTCCAAATGGTCGGGCTCTTGGAGACTGAAGGACTCATGTGGCTCAAATATGTTACATTTCCATGGGAACGTGGGAGAGTTAAGAGAACATGAGGGATCCTGATTCCTCATAAGACACGCTTGTCAATAAGCGGCAAATGCAAAGCAGATTTTTAAAAAGGTGTTACCATTTTTCTTTATCCACCTGGTAAATAGTTCTCCCCTGGGTGAACAATCATTCCTTTTAGTAAACTGATAAAAAGACCAATCAAAAAATCCTACTTTCTAGCATCTGCTTAGTGTACTTTTCTCTGAGTAAGAAATGTGTTTGTTGTGTGGTGTGTGTGTGTGTGTGTGTGTGTGTGTGTGTGTGTGGCAGGGAGGGGGGACTGGGTCTCACAATTTCATGTGAAAGAGAATTATTCAGGAAGCTTACTAAAAATTCAGAGTTGTAGATTCCATCTTCAGAAACTTACTTTGGTCTAGAATCTGCAGATAATTCTGATGGAGATCAGTAGACCATACTTTGTGGAAAAGAAACAAAAACTGGTTTATGGGCTAGAGAGGACGAAACTGAATGATTCAAATGAAAGAGAAAAGTGATTATCTGACTTGAGGAAACAGTGCTAGGTCCTAAGGATGCAAAGATTAATAAAATGTCTCCAGAGAAGGGGTAAAGTTTGAACTGTGCTCACTTTTGAATAACCCATAGGGTTATCTAGTAGAAGCAGAATACCTCCAGAACGTCTTTTATAGGATATTCACCAGTGCTCTTCAGTAATGTTCTTCCCTCTCCTTGATCAGAGTTGTGATGAATTTTAAAATTGTAGGCATTTTATATGTGTAACCCCACAATTACAATTACTGTAGGGTGACTGTTGAATTTACCTGATTTTGTTATCATATTTTGAGTTAATGCCTTGTGGAAACTGATGCAAAAATAAAACTAATATTTTAAGCCAAGAACACTATTCCCCTTTAAAAAAGAACTAAAAGAGTAAATGAAATCAAGCTCAAGAAAATGAGAGCCAGGGAATCATGAATGCCACATCTGCTCTCCTTCTGCAGAAGTTTCTCACAGGACTCGAGAGGTAGGAAAACACAACCTGAAAATTCAAAGCAGTACTGCACGCTGTCGTCAGAGTTCAACAAGCATGCAGAATCGAGGAATGGGTTTTTAGTTGGCTGTGAACCAACATCTTGATGTTTTAAACTTACTTTAAAAATTACAGACAGGAAAAAGAACTAACAAATGAGATTTTATAGCCTGGTGAACAACCTTCCAGAAAAGTTCATAGTTTTATTCCTATCTCTTGGGAAAAGATGTCAGAATGCTCTTCTCTTTTTTTCTCTGTCATTTATTCTAAATATTATGTATTTATACTTTTTAAAATATTTATTTTGAGAGAGAGCGAGAGAGCGCAAGCGTGTGCACAAGGACGGGAAGGGGCACAGAGAGAGGGAGAGAGAACCCCAACAGGCTCCACGCTGTCATTGCAGAGCCCAACACAGGGCGGGATCCCATACACAGGGAGATCATGACCTGAGTCAAAATCAAGGTTCAGGTGCTTAACTGACTGAACCACTCAGGCGCTCCTACATATTTGTATTTTTATTTGATAAAAGAATACTGTGTGGCTTAGTCTTTTCATTTCAAGAAATGTCTATTTCCAATTGAATTTCATTGTTCCTAAACCAACTGAGCTAGAGGTCAACTTGACTCAAAGACAGCCCTCAGTAGATTGAGCTTCTTCTCCAATATAATTTGAGTCAGAGAGAGCACCATTTACATATGGTGTATGTTTCTACTTACTAATCAGTAATAATTTATTGGGTATTTACTATAGTCTCAATTCTGTGACTGACACAAAGGAAATAAGTATTTGTTTTCCAACTATTCTGTCCTTAGTTCAGAAGAAATCTGTGTAGTATAAAAAGTAACAGTTGACTAAAACAATTGCCAAATACCAGGTGAATGATGCACATGATAAGAAACCACACTTGCTGGAGGAGAAGGCCAGCCAAGGAAGATCTGGAAATATAAGTGCAGTCCACAAATCAGGGGTGAAAGCATAAAGTTGGGGAGAAGTGAGTAGGGGGAGACTGAACATAACTCTGAATACTCTGCTAGTAAGTTTGGAATTTATTCTATAATATAAAGATGCTAAAGATTTCTGAATAGTGGAGTGATAGGAGTATACTTGTGTTTCAGGAACATTAATCTAGAATCCATGTACAGGTTGCATTTGACCATAGCCATTGGAATTAACTCCTTCTCAACTTTGTTTCCATAGCTCTGTAAATATGTATCTTTCATGAGACACCATAAAGCTGTTATTTTAACCTGTGCAGTATATATTTTCTAAGTGTAGTGTTCCAGACATTCCTCTTGGTATGGCAATTGCAGTGGTGAAAAAGATTAAGTCCCTGCCTTCATTAAGCTTACATTCTATTTTTCAATGTTTATTTATTTATTTTGAGAGAGAGAGAGAGAGAGAGAGAGAATGAGTGGAGGAGGGACAGAGAGAGAGAGAGGGAGAGAGGGAATCCTAAGCAGACTCCATACCATTATCCTGGACCCCAACAAGGGGCTCAGTCTCATCAACTAGGAGATTATGACCAAGCCAGAAATCAAGAGTCATCACTTAACTGACTGATCTTAAAGAAGATTGCCCTGACAGCTTTTTGGAGAAAAGATTATGTGGGGGGAGGGGAGGGATAAGAAGAGGGAGAACAGTTTGGATGTTCTTATAAAAGCCCATTGGAAGATGGTGGAGAGGGACATCTGGATGTCTCAGTCGGTTAAGCATCCAACTTCAGCTCAGGTCATGATCTCACAGTTCGTGGGTTCGAGCTTTCAGCACAGAGCCTGGAGCCTGCTTCCTATTCTGTGTCTCCTTCTCTCTCTGCCCCTCCCCTTCTTTCTTTTTCTCTCTCTCTCAAAATAAATACTTAATAAAATAAAAAGAGAAAGATGGTGGAGAGTGGTGAAATAGGAGATTTTGTTATTTTTATTTATTTATTTATTTATTTATTTATTTATTTATTTATTTTTTAAATTAAAGATAAGGCCCATAAGACTTCCAGATGGTATATTTGGAAAGACATGTAATTTTATCAAAGTGGGATTGTTTTGAGCATAAAAGGGGGGCACTTTTAATAATTACACCATGACAGGTAGAAGATGGGACTGTCTCAGGCAAACTAGCACATATCGTATGAGTTTAAAAAAAAAAAGGAAAAGAACCAAGAATAATGTGTAGATAAACACTAGCAGGGCCACATCTAGAATGTGTAGGGCCCTGGACCAGTATTTTTGTGGAGTCCCTGTCTATAGCAACAACTTGGTTATAAATTCATGGGTCCATAAGAATTACAATGCCTTACTAATGAGGATTTAGAAATATGAGTAGAGAAGAGGTAGTTATTTCTTTATTTATTATCCACTGAGTGGATATGCAGATTCTCCTATAGTGTTTAGGTACCACCTCTTCTTGTCCAGGTCCAGGAACCATCGCTTTAATTTCTTTATTGTCATATATGCCGTCATGGCTAATTTTCTATCTCCTACTGTATTACATTCCTAGGGATGCAGTAACTAATTACCACAAACTGGGTGGTTTACCGCAACAGACATTTACCTTCACCATTCTGGAGGCTAGAGGCCTGAAATCAAAGTGTCGGCAGGGCCACACTCTTCTGAAGGCTCTAGAGAACACCCTTTCCTTCTGGTGGCTCCTGGTAGTCTTTGGTGTTCCTTGGCTTGTATTAGATGCTTCACCTCAGTCTCTATTTCCATGTGTAAGTGGCCTTGCCTTTCCTTTGCCTTTGCCTTTGCCTTGCCTTCCCTTCCTCTCCCCCATTCTCCCCTCCCCTCCCCTCCCCTTCCCTCTCTTTTCTGGTATATCTCCCTTTGACCTCTCCACTTCTTAAAAGGACACTAGTCACTACATGTACAGCCTGCCCTAATTCTGTGTGGCCATATATTGACTTAATTACTTACATCTCTGAAGTCTATTTTCAAATAAAGTCACAATCTGAGGTTCTGGCTGGACATGAATTTTGAGGTACGCTATTCAGCCTACTATATTTACCATAAGAAAAAGATAGCACATTGTTTTGCTCAAAAATGCCATGGCTCTTGGGATCCTGCTTGTAGTAAAACAAAATATGTCGTCTTGTCTTTGCCTGCAGTTCCCTCGTATCATTTATTTAGTGCTGGTTACATCATTGCTTATGTTTCTGTATCATCCTTAGTGAGGACTGGGTTCCAACGACTCTATTAAAGTTGTTACTGTGCTCTGTTGATGATAACCACAAATGCAAGTCTTATCCAGAGAATGGAGTAAAATGTCAACAATCATTCATTTTCTAGTCATGTTAAATTTATTTTTCAGAACTTTATAGTTAAATGTAAAATACACTTCTTCCAACTATATCTTTCTTGAACTCTTCAGGTTATAACCGTTGTATTCCTAGAATGTGATTCCTCTCTCTCTCTCTCTTTTTCTTTCTCTTTCTCTTTAAAGATTTTATTTACTTCCACCTTTATGGAGATATGATTGAAAAATAAAACTTGCTTATATTTAAGATATAAAGCACATTTTAAAAAATCTAATTTATTTTTTATAATTTACATCCAAGTTAGCACATGGTGCAATGATCTCAGGACTAGATTCCTTCAGCCTCTTACCCATTTGGCTCATCTCCCTGCCGCAACCCCTCCAGCAACCCTCTGTTCTCTATATTTAAGAGTCTCTTATATTTTGTCCCTTTCCCTGCTTTTATATTATTTTTGCTTTCCTTCCTTTATGGTCATCTATTTTGTATCTTAAAGTCCTCATATGAATGAAGTCATGGATACTTGCCTTTTTCTGACGAATTTTGCTTAGCATAATGCCTTCTAGTTCCATCCACATAGTTTCAAGTGGCAAGATTTCACTCTTTTTGACTGCCAAGTAATACTCCATTGTATATATACACCATATCTTTATCCAATTATCCACTGATGGACATTTGGGCTCTTTCCATACTTTGGCTATTGTTGACAGTGCTGCTATAAACATTGTCCCTTTGAAACAGCGTACCTGTATCCCTTGGATAAATACCTACTAGTGCTATTGCTGGGTCACAGGGTAGTTCTGTTTTTAAGTTTTTGAGGAATCTCCATACTGTTTTCCAGAGTGGCTGCACCAGTTTGCATTCTCACCAGGCATGCAAAAGAGATCCTCTTTCTCTTCATACTCGCCAACATCTGCTGTTGCCTGAGTTGTTAATGTTAGCCATTCTGACAGGTGTGAGGTGATATCTCATTGTGGTTTTGATTTGTATTTCCCTGGTGATGAGTGATGTTGAGATTTTTGCATGTGGGTGTTGGTGGTCTGGATATCTTCTTTGGAGAAGTGTCTATTCATGTCTTTTGCCCATTTCTTCACCGGATTATTTGGGTTTTTGTTTGGTTTTGTTTTTTATTTTTTGTTTTTTTTTTGTTTGTTTTTGGTGTTGAGTTTGATAACTTCTTTATAGATTTTGGGTACTAACCCTTTATCTGATATGTCATTTGCAAATATCTTCTCCCATTCCATCAGTTGCCTTTTGGTTTTGCTGATTGTTTCCTTTGCTGTGCAGAAGCTTTAATTTTGATGAGATCCCAATAGTTCATTTTTGCTTTGGTTTCCCTTACCTCTAGAGACGTGTTGAGTAGGAAGTTGCTATGACTGAAGTCAAAGAGGTTTTTGCCTGCTTTCTCCTCTAGGATTTTGATGGTTCCTTGTTTTACATTTAGGTATTTCATCCGTTTTGAGTTTATTTTTGTGTATGGTGTAAGAAAGAGGTCCAGGTTCATTTTTCTGCATGTCACTGTCCAGTTTTCCCAGCACCATTTGCTGAAGAGACTGTCTTTATTCCATTGGATATTCTTTCCTGCTTTGTCAAAGAGTAGTTGGCCATATGTTTGTGGGCCCATTTCTGGGTTCTCTACTCTGTTCCTTTGATCTGAGTGTCTGTTCTTGTTCAGTACCATACTGTTTTGATGATTACAGGTTTGTAATGCATCTTGAAGTCTGGGATTATACAACACATGTTTTGATATATATCAGATTCATAATAACAGAGTAGAATGGTGGTTGCCAGCAGCTGGAGAGTGGGGGATATTGGGAGATGTTGGTTAAAGGATACAAACTTTCAGTTACAAGATGAATAATTTCTGGAGACCTAATATATAGCATTGTAACTATAATTAACAATACTGTATTGTATACCTGAAATTTGCTAAAGAATAAAAAAGTAGAGATCTCAAGTGATTCCACTATAGAATGTGATCCTTTCGACACTGAGCATATCACTGTGTTACCAGAATTAGGGAAAAGAGGCAAGAGCCTCCAATTGCAGTGAAAAGAGTGATTCTATTCACACAAGGAGCCTCTCTCCCTCATCCATTATGGCTTAAGCCTAACCTGGAGAGCATGGCATTACCACATTGACCAGAGGTATGGACATTGATTGCAAAGGCCTGTTTAAGTTGCAGAGCAAAGGTCTTGAAATCCCTCAGAAGACATACATGCAGAAGGGTGGGGTGACAAGCCTGGGTGCCAGCAGTAGATATAGGTAAGCACAGGGTTAAGAACATTTGCTACTACTCTACTCTTGGTACTCTCCAGTATTAGTGAGCAGAGACAGCATCGTGATCAGAGGATATGACAAGCAAAATCTTGTACATGGGTCCTCACACAAGTCTCAAGCTCAAGACACTTTTGAATCTTGAGGTTTGGGGAGAGAATGTGGAATGGTAGGCAGCCTCTGAGCTGGCCATCATTGCTCACATTCTGACACTCACTTTCTTGAGTAATCACCACCTCTAGAATATGGGTTGGACTCACTGACTTGCTTTAACAAGTAGAATATGGCAGAAGTAATAGGATGTGACTTCTGAGGTTGACTTATACAAAGACTATAGCTTCGGCTTTGGGCACTTTCTCTAGATCTGTCTCAGAAGTTTTCGTCTGGGGAAAATCAGCTGCCACATTGTGAGGCAGCCCTAGGGAGGGGCCCATGAGGTGAGGGAGCAAGGCTTGCCAACAGCCATGTGTGTAATCTTGGAAGCAAATCCTTCAGCCCCTGGTCAAGTCTTCAGATCACTGCAATTCCAAGAGAAACCTTGAGCCAGAGGCACTCTGTTGAGCTATCCCCAGAATCCTGATTCACAAAAGCTGAGATAATTAAATGTCTGTTGCTTTAAGTTTCTAAGTTTTGGGATAATTTGTTACACAGCAATACATAATGAATATAGATGGAGATCAAATTTATGTATCAATAGTATTCAAAATTCTGGGGCAAATGAAAAATGTGGGGAAAGTGTGTAATAACAGAAGTTTGGTGACATAGCCTTGAGGCACCAGAGTCAGAAGGGAAAGAGGAACCAGAAGAAAAGACTATAGAGAAGCGACCAATGAAGTAGAGGAAAAACCAAGGGAGTATGCTGTCCTTAAAGTCCAATGAAGACTGTGATTTAAGAAGAGGTACATATGCATGTATGTATGTATGTATGTATGTATGTATGTATTTAAGAGAAAGATAGAAAAAGAGAAAGCAGAAGAGCGGCAGAGAGAGAGGGAGAAACAGAGAATCCCAAGCAAGCTCCATGCTGTCAGCACAGAGTCCGATGTGAGGCTTGAACTTGTGAGATCATGGCCTGAGCCGAAACCAAGAGTCAGACACTTAACCACCGGAACCACCTAGGTGTTCCTCCCTTATTTAAAGCGGTGGAATATGATGAGAACTGAGAATTATTATTATTATTATTATCTTGCCAAATGGAGATGGCTGGAGACCTTGACAAGAGCAGCTTCAGCAGAGTGATGGAGATGAAAGACTGTAAAGTGGGTTAGGCAAAGGATGAACAGTAGGAAGAGGAGAGTGCACAGAGCAATAGCACACTCTGGGGGTTTTGCTCTGATAGGGAATATAGATTATAGAAATATTATCATATATAAGATAATATAGCATCTGGGGTGGGGCATGGGGTTAAAGGGCATGGATTTAAAGATGGGACATATGAGGGGTGCCTGGGTGACTCAGTCGGTTAAGCGACTGACTGATCTCATGGTCTGTGGGTTCAGGCCCTGCATCGGGCTCTGTGCTGACAGCTCAGAACCTGGAGCCTGCTTCTGATTCTGTGTCTCCCTCTCTCTCTGACCCGACCCTGCTCACACTCTGCGTCTCTTTCTCAAAAAAATAAACATTAAAAAATTTTTTAAAAAAAATGGGATATATGATACCATGTTTAATTTTTTTAATGTTTTATTTATTTTTGATACAGAGACAGACAGAGCTTGAGAGGGGGAGGGGCAGAGAGAAGGAGACACAGAGCCAGAAGTAGGCTCCAGGCTCTGAGCTAGCTGTCAGCACAGAGCCTGACGTGGGGCTCAAACCCACGAACGTGAGATCTGACCTGAGCTGAAGTCAGAGGCTTAACTGACTGAGCCACCCAGGCGCCCCTATGATACCATGTTTAAACTCAGATGGGAAGTAGTTAGTAAAAAGGAAAAGTTGATATAGGAGAGGCTGGAGGAGGAGGATTTCACACCTAGTGTTTTTTTTTTTAAGTTTATTTATTTTTG
Organism: Helogale parvula; assembly: GCA_004023845.1. Taxonomy (NCBI): domain Eukaryota; kingdom Metazoa; phylum Chordata; class Mammalia; order Carnivora; family Herpestidae; genus Helogale; species Helogale parvula. The sequence goes on along the minus strand of PJEM01016632.1, from coordinate 15,171 downwards.
AGAGAGAAAGACAGAATGCAAGGGGGGAGGGGCAGACAGAGGGGGAGACACAGAATCTGAAGCAGGCTACAGGCTCTGAGCTGTCAGCACAGAGCCTGATGCAGGCTCAAACTCACAAACCACAAGATCATGACCTGAGCTGAAGTCAGACACTTAACTGACTGAGTCACCCAGGTACCCCACACAAACCAGAGTTGTAGCTAGTGTGGGCAGAAGAGGATGTGTCCAGAGAGCAAGTGGAAGGGTTGGCTCTAGAAAGGAGAAGTTATTTCTCATCCATGTTATGAGAGAGCAGACCAATTGTAGATACAGATGTATGTAAGCTGGTCTAAATGGGAGGTGGAAAATGGCGTAATTCCCTTTAGACTGATTTTATTTTGTTGCTGAAATAAGGGAGATAGGTAAGGAGGTGCTGATCATTGGAAAGAAGGAAGGTGTGAAATGGGTTGTTGAGAAGGGCAGACAAATCTGGAAAAAGCTAAATGCATTGCTGAGAGTTACAGTTGAGATGTAAGGCACGGGGAGTCTGCATGGTTATTATCACTAAGATTGTGTGTGTTTGTGTTATTTTCCTCTGGCTAGGATTCAGCTGCTGTGTTGCAGCCATGGAGTAGGTGTAAGACTGGGTGAATCAGGGTTTGGGTTTTCTGTGGAAACGTGGCACAGAAAGAAAGGGGCAAGGCATGGGAGGGTGTTCATATCCAGTGATTATAAAGGTGGCTTACAGTATCTAAGCTGGGTAAATTAGGAGAGAAGGGAGAGTAGCAGTGGAGTGATGGACAGAAAAGAAATAGTGAGATCACTATTTGGAGGTCAGCAGAGGGTTTGCACACCTATAATTTCATCCGTAGCCCTTGTCCTGACATTATGTCCTATCACATGGTCACAAGACTTGCAGGAGTTTGGTCATACACAACCATTGGCTCTTCCAGGCCGATCAGACTAACAGGCCGTGCTGCTGTGTTTTGCATAGGCTTTTCTCTCTAGAACACCATACCGCACTTTAATCTGACTCTTGTTTCTTGCCTTCTCCCCATCACTTCCTCCATGGCACATCTCTGGCAATTCTCACACTGTCCTGTAATTATTTTTTATGTCGCTTGTTTCCCTAATTAAAACATGAATCCTGTGAAAGCAGAGACCATATGCCATTCAAGCGTGTATCCCTGGCATCGGGCGTTCCTGCATTTCTGGCAGAACTGAATGTTTGAAGAACTGTTGTAAAAGACATGAGATGAGGAAAATTCTCACAGAATATTTCATTTCCATTCTCATTCCCTTCTGATTTTAATATTCTTGTGAGTTCAAGAGTCATATGCTATTTCTTTGAGACTGACGGGTTTTAATAGTACTTTCATGTAGTTTCCTTATTTATTTTATTATCAGCCAATGTCATTTAAAAATGGTAGCAAAGTAAGTATAAAAGTAGGATCCCTTTGACTAGATCCATACTCTCCTTCGTTGTATATAGAGGAGAAAGAAACTTCTTGATGACTCATATTTTACTCTTTGTGGATGAGTAGGGGAGTCCGTCTGAACATGTACACTAACTACAAGGTTACAGACTAAATGTCATGAGAAGCTTATTGACGTCCCTCTATTATTTCATATTTATTCATCCAAAGTTCCATCTACATTTATTCATAATGGTGAGGGAATGTGAATGGTAACTCTATCAGCTCTTCTAGTGGAACCCTGCATGGACCATGCTCTATAACTTGAGTTTCTCCTTTGAAGGGCAACTCTTTTGCAACTGTGTAACAGCCATAAGACAAGTCTTTGGGTCTCCTAACTATCCTGTAACTACCTTTGTAAATGTTGCAGACATGAAGTGAAAACAATCCTGAGAGTTTTTTCTCCACCAGTTTTGAGTTATTGAACACAAATTATTTGCAGAGATAACATAAAAGAGCAGTTCTGGTTAATTACAAGTTAATTATGAGTAGTCTTTAAAGATGGAACTAGTAAACTGAGCCAGAGAGATTACCAGCAAAAAGTTTTCAGACCAAGAGAGAGAAACAGGTAAATGATTAAATGTAACATGTATCATGTTTGTAATAAATATATAGATCACAACTCACTAGAGCAAATATTATGATAGTTTCCACTGGGGGGGGAGATGTCTTAAGTCTTAGTTTAAGATCCATTTGCTTAAGTACTATTACAATGCCAAACAAATTTCAGCACAACCCGTTAATTTTAGCAGTTCCATAAGGCTTATTGGTACAGGGTTTCTAGTAAAATAGAAACATGGAATTGTAATAGGTACTATTATTATTTTGTGATTTAATGACATGAGTGAAATTAGCCTAAAATTAAATAAAGAGCATGAAATTCAAAAACATTATTTGATATTATGCCTAATCAACCTTGCTGTCATGGAAATAGAAAGGACAGTGTTAGTGGTGATAATAAAAGATGGTATGTGCTAGACCACGCCTCCAGCTCGCACCAGTGTGTCACCTGCTTTGGACCTCTGCCCTCGCCTCAGCTTGAAATGGGAGCCAACTCTCCTGCTCTGTAGGTGGCTCCTGCACCTGTGCTGGTCCTGCAAGTGCGCCCAGTGCAAATGCTCCTCCTGCAAGGAGAGCTGCTGCCCCTCCGCCCCCGTGGGCGGTGCCGCGAGCGCCCACGGCTGCTCTGCCGGAGGCATCAGCCCAGCACAGCTGCTGTGCGGGACGTGAGGGAGAGCCTGTTCCCCAGGTAAAGAGAGCAACATGCACAAACCTGTAGTTTACTTTTATTTATTTATTTATTTATTTATTTATTTATTTATTTATTTATTTATTTGAAAGAGAGAGAGCGCAAGCGAGCGCAAGTGTGTGCTGTGTGCGAGCCCATGAATAGGGGAGGGGCAGAGAGAGAATCCCAAGCAGGCCCCACCCTGTCAGCACGGAGCCAGACCCAGGGCTTTATCTCACAAACGGTGGATGACCTGAGCCCAAATCGGCAGTCCAACGCATAACCAACTGAGCCACCGAGGCGCCTCGTAAACCTTCAGTTTAAAAATTTGGGGGAGGGGGAGGACGCCTGAGTGGCTCGGTCAGTTAAATGCTTACTTCTGCTCAGGTCATGATATCCTGGCTCGTGAGTTCGAGCCCCAAGTTGGGCTCTATGCTGACAGCTCAGATCCTGGAGCCTGCGTCGGATCCTGTGTCTCCCTCTCTCTGCCCCTCCCCCATTCATGCTCGATCGCTCACTCTCAAAAATAAAATAAACATTTAAAAACTAAAAAAATTTTTTTCATATTACCCTGTTTGCTACATTTCTGTTTTTGTGACATACATGAATTATAATAAAATTATTATAATATTATAATATTATAATATGTGCTAGAATAAAAATAGTCTTTCATGTAATAGACATGTATATCATCCTTTACAATGACAGAGCAAAGATCTTCCTTCTCCTCCTCTCTTTTCTCCTCCCCTTTTCCTTCCTCTCCTTTCTCCCCTCTCCTCCTCTCCTCCTTCTTCTTCCTATTATTCCTTGTCTTCTTCTTATTATTATTGAAATAAACCAGGTGTGAGATTTTTCTTCAAATGTGAATGCTTGAATTAATTTTTTTCCTATTTAATTTATACCCTCTAATACGCCAAGAAAAATCTTAGCCACTCTGAGAATTCTTAAAAATTAGGAAGTGGCTATATTTGCAATTTAATACTAAAATTTATTACAGTATATAATATTTTGATGAAAGTAGAGATTTTTTTATTACCATGTACATTAAGAGGTCCTTAAGCATATGCACATTTTAATTTTGGGGTGGGTATACTAAAATTTCTCTAATAAGGCACAGACACGAACTGGTTAAAAACATTAGCAGTTAGAATTGAAGTTATTCTATTTTCTAGAATTCTCATGAGTAGTTCAGAAATGTTATCACAGCACATTAAATGTTATTATACTGATTATTTATCACACGGTTAATTATGCCTAATGCAAAGTGAGGGTTTAGTGCAACTGATTATAATTAGATGTATTTGGCTGCAGTTAGAATTTATAATGGTGCAAGGTTTATATTTTAGCCTGGCGTGAGAAAGGAAAAAGCTTTGGTAATGAATTTATAGCAATTAGGTCATGGATTTTACTGCTAAAAATCTCACAGTTAAACAATTCTATATATATCTCTCAGGGCTAAATGCATATACATATTTATCTGTAAAACATATAACAAATTGCAATTGCAGATTAGTTTTCTATTGCGAGTTGATTTTCGTATCACTCTTTTGAAGGTTCTTTGAGATCACTGAATTGAGAGGTGAGACTAGAAGTCCTTGCACATACTTAAAATTATGGAGCCACTGATATTGTTAACAGACTAATATCAAACTTAGTTGCATATTATTAGTGTGTGTATCTAGGCAAGAGAAAGCCTAAGTAAGCCTATCTGATGGGGAAAAATTACAGAATAATGGATCCTTGCACAGCACGATAGAAGCTTTCCAGAAGGATATCAGCATAGCCCTTGTCCTTCATTCGACATTTCTGTAGTCAGTAATAGTAAGGTTTTAAAAAAATTAATTTTCTCAGGTTGGCAATTGTGGATATTGCTAATCCTATTATGCTCTTATCCTCTTCTATACAGGGAGAAAAATCACCTCAAAACTCACTTCAGAAAGTATATTTGGAATTTTAATTTTTGATGTGTAATTTTTATGGGATTTAGCATTTTTATTTCATATATTTAAGTGCTTAGATTTTGTCACAGCATTTTGCCCTTTACCCTGTCCTGTTTAGTATTTTGATTTTTGACTTGGACCATGGAAAGGCTGGCTGAGAGCTAGAGAGAGTGGCTGACACTTCAAATGGCAAAATTAGTGTTCAAAAGTCTTACTAGGCAGGAATCAATATTTCACATTGTAACAAGAATAAATATAAAGTCCGTCAGGTAGTCTAAAGTTAACAGAAATATAATGGAGAGTTTTAACTTTGCAGATAAATGTTGAAAACTACCTTTGTGTTTTAGTGAACCACAAGTTTCAAAATAGCCAAAATGGCACTAACAAATTAAAACTAAGAGGACTGAATGTAGGTCAAGAATGGTTGTGTGACCCTCAGCTTCCTGGTGTTTACATCATGTCTCCTGTCCTGTGCTAGGACCTGATTCCGAATCTAGAGCCCATCAGGGTGAGATAGGGTGAGAGGACATAGGAGGGCTCCAGGGTGGCCGAAGTAGGCCACGGCAGCTGAGAGAGGGATTGGTAAGACCTGGCCTCTGAGGGAGAGTTTGGGTCACTGCATGTGCTTGGTCTAAAGAAGAATAGACCTAAATGAAGACTAAACTGTGTACAAGCAGTTGACGCTGCTATTTAGGAATGGAGATGAATTTATTTTCAATGTTCTGAAGAACCTAGAAGTGGGATAGGAGCTTTCTCCTAATAAGGACAACACTGGGATGGTCTACCTAACAGTTACTGAGTTCCTTGACATTTAAAGTATACAAGTAGGAGCTAAATCTTTGAGGAACCATCTGTAGAGGGGAACTTGGCTCTTATGAATTCCCAATACCCTAACTTCCTCATGATTTGTTAAAATTTCTGGGCATTTTGGAACGCATATTTTGTTATTGTGTTCAACTGCACATAACAGTTCTGAAATTAATCAGTATTCCATCTGGCAAAGGAGTAACAGAATTGTCAACTACTCAAGGCCAAAAAGTATATAACAATTGATGGAGATTTTTATCTTGAGATTCCTCTGTTTAGTCCAGTGTACAATGCATATTTCTGCTGGTGATTACTCTCACTAGCAACACTGTAATTTACAGAACTGGGTAGAAATTATGAAATAGGAAGAAAGAAAGAGAACTCAAAAATGTTAGGATTCACTTGAATTTTAATGATTTATTAGCATACACACAAAGCTTGAATGTTAAATACGGCAAGCAAGTTGATTGATTTGAGGCAAACTTCCAAAGAGGGGGAGATGTTACTTTTTCTTCTTCAGTTAACATCTGTTATGTAGTGGAGATTCCAGAGAAGAAGTGAGAGGGTCTGAGTCTACACCATTGACATGGAGGAAGTAAGCTACCTAGGAATCAAGAACAGAGAGTGGAAGGATGGCTCTACCAGGGTGAGCATGAATAGATTTTGGTCCTTTTGAGAAAAAGAAACTAGGATGAATTTCTTTGGTCCCTGCAGTTGGTGGTAGTGGTGAGGTGTTGGAGCTGGGAAGAATCACCCATGGAGCCTAAGCATGTGGAAGGAGAAAAGCAGTGAAAACCCTTCATCCTGGAGAATGTCAGGGAAGGATCATCTGAAGGGTGAAGGATCAAGGCCTTGGTGGCAGATGGGGGCCGCTCAGGAGGTGGCAGTGGATAAGTTTGCTTAGTAGGACTAACTATAGGAAAATGTGTGAGTGGAGGTATTAGCAGGTGGAGAGTCTCAGGCCTAAGCTGTTTGTGGTGGTGTTTCTGGCCACTGACATTAAAGACAACTTGTGAGTCTTGAGCTTTATGAGGATCTGTTGGGGAGCAGGCAGTCCTATAGTTGGTTTGTCAAGAGCTTTCAGACAGCAGTGTGTGCGTGTGTGCATGTGTGTGTGTGTGTGGTACCCTTTAGAAGGACTGCTTAAGGAGTACCTGTAAACAAAAACAAACAAATATTATGAAAACAATAGAGCAAGTATTCTCCTACCAAAGTCTTGAGGAAGTGTCCCATCTCCATTATCATCCAGGCATCTCCATTAATATCTCTCTATTCCCCATATCTGTCCTTATCACAAGCCTGCAGTTTATCAATTCCTTTTGCCACTCTCAGATTTAGGCCATCCTCTCTTGACAGGATTGTTGCCATGACTTCTAATTGATCCTCTTTAATTTAGTCTCTACCCTGCAGCCAAAGTAATCTTTTAAAAAAGCAAACAGATCATGCCCCCCTCATTCTTAATGTACTTCAGTGGTTTCTGTTGTCTTCTGAGAGGAAAGACTAAAGGCCTCACCGTGGCCTCCAAGACCTGACGTGATCTGGTGTCTCTGTTTTCCCACTTCATTAGTACTCCTCCGTCCTTTATTCTCTGCCTCCTCCTACAGTAACTGCTGCAGGAACAGGACAGGTTGGACTCAACTAGAGGACATGGTGAGATTTGGCAAGAGTGAAGAACTTATAGGAATATGGAAATATAAGATAAGAGATGATGAGAAAATATTTCTGCACCTTAAAAGAAGGGGAAGGGCCAGCAGTACAGCAGTAAACAAGAAACATGGATTCCTTCAGGGTTCGGCTCTTCATTAAAGCCCAATTTCAGTATCAGTTGCTATTTCCCTCGGTTATAGATTGAAAATTGTATGAGGCCCTGCCTGTTCCCAAAGATCATGGGATTCCTTCAATGACCCTGGTGAGATTCTGCAGAGTAAACGGTTGCTCAGAGGTAAATGTCCCTCATGAATTTTCATCCAAATTGATTTTTTGGAAACCAAAGCTGCTTATGGTGGCATTTAGGTAAATGATAGGAGAACCAGCAATTCAGCATTCTTTTTGGAGAGTTGTGGGTCATCTGAACTGGGAAAGAAAGCATAGTGTTTGAGGTTATCTGTCAAAGGATAATTGGATAGATTTCTTTCTTGGCTAAACTAACACTAGCTGCAGTAGTAGAAAAATCCTGAAATCTCAGTGGGTTTAGTACAAAAGGAATATGTTTCTTACTCACACAAATCAAAAGTTTTTGGGTGGCTTTCCATGCTAATTCGGTGACTCAAGTTTATTTCACCCTGTCTCTTCCATCCACCTCTAGACCTTGGAGTCCTACAATTTCAACCAGAAAATGAAGAATGGTGGGAAGACATATTTGCTATTTAACCACTTCAGCCTGGAAGTGATTGACTTGGGCACACACTATATTGGTTAGGCGCAGTCACACAGCCCCATCTAAATACAAAGGGCCCTAATTAGGCAAATGCTTTCTGAAAACAATTCAACACCAGGAAAGAAGAACATGCATCTTTAGTAGAGATCTGGCTATCTGTGCCATGGTCAGGGAACAAAACATGGCGTCTCATGTATTACTTCTATCCATTAACTTGCATATTGTTTTGTCCCTTAGCAATTAGTACTAATTATTGATGTATTTGTTGAATGAATCTAAAAACACCTGAAGTCTCTCTAACCAGAAGAGACAGGCTTTAGGACTTTCCTTTATGACATAGTTTGCTTCATACAGTTTTTATCTACCAGATAGTGAAGACTTCCATTTTTCTTTTTTTTTCTTAAAAAAAATTTTTTTTAATGTTTTATTTATTTTTGATACAGACAGAGACAGAGCATGAGAGGGGGAGGGGCAGAGACAGAAGGAGACACAGAACCAGAAGCAGGCTCCAGGCTCTGAGCTAGCTGTCAGCACAGAGCCCGATGCGAGGCTCGAACCCACTAACCTGAGATCTGACCTGAGCCGAAGTCAGAGCCTTAACCAACTGAGCCACTCAGGCGCCCCTCAATTTTTCTCATTGTGACAATGACTGATGAGAATCTTATTTGCCTAAGATCTGCCTTGTCCTACCACGTTGACCCAAGTTCACTGACTTACAACATTTTGTAGTTGTCACACACAAAATCCAGGGGATTGGTGGAGATACTGTTTAAGAACATGGATTTGTGTTTGTGAATATTTTATCGAAGGAGTTAATGCTGTTGAGTATATAGTCTTCTCTTATACATGAAAAAAGACAATTTTATTTCTGTAAGCCACCTAATATGAATGAAAAGAGTGTTAACTAAAATGTTTCAGGTTGGAGACTCCTGGGTTGCTCAGTTGGTTAAACAGCTGACTGTTGATTTCGACTTAGGTCATGATATAATGGTTCATGAGATGGAGGCCACATCAGGCTCTGTCCTGCCAGCATGGAGCCCACTTAGAATTCTGTCTCTCCCCATCTCTCTCACTCTCTCTCTGCCCCTCCCCTTCTGAAAATAAATAAATATGAAAAAATAAAATGTTTCAGGTTGATGTATAGTTAAGAATACATGGGAGAAATTCTCTGTCCTCGTAAGAAAGGAACTGTCTTCCAATCAAAGAGGCAGACAAGAGAAAGTGAGTACAATGTTTCCATGGAAAAGTTTCAGATGACAACTACTCTTGGTGGATGCAGAGCGTGGGAGCTTATCTTCTGACTTGCATTGCTCCCTTTCTCCAGAACATCCAATTAAACAGACCAAAAAAAAAAAAAAAAACCCACTAAGAAAACCCCTCTTCCTTCACCAGTGCCCTGATGGACCAGCTCAAAGAGCTACTTGTCTTTCTCTCTTTCCCTGATATTGTTTTAGTTCTGCATATTTGAGCTGCTGGAGGGAGGGAAAAGCAGATGAGTTTTCTGTCACTAATGTTTGGGGATAAGAGAGAGGGAGGGAACAGAGTATCTACTGAGAAGGAAAGTGAAGAAATACTTATTCCTGAATTGAAATTTTATTTAATCCTATGTACCTATCTAGGATGGCATTTTAACGACTGATGCAAATTCCAATAATGCTTTTCTGAGATATTTTTTCTCAAATTAGAAACAGACAAAAGGATCTTATGCTCCTATTGGAACCTACTTTCACATTTAGCTCAGTCTTGTGGAGGTTGTATGTTTGCCATAAAATATATGAGTGAGCAGAACAAAAGACTGTCCCTGAGATGTAAAAATTGCAAGTTTAGACTGTGACATCAGGATGGTTCTATGTGAACTCAAAAGCTATATTTCTTTTAATACAAGCTGTATCTGCTGAGAGGAGGCCATCAGGATGTTGTATGTACTCTCTGAGGGTTTTATTGTTCTTGAGAACACAGAACTAGAACCAAGTAGTAGGAATTAGCAATAGTCACATGTTCATAATTATTGATGACTAAACAAATGGAAACATTGAAAGTTGTCTCAGAATGGAATAGGTCATCTTATATTTTGGAGTTCTCCATTATGCTGTACAATGGCCAGGGATTAAATATGTGTGTTGGGATTTGAACTAGATGACTTCTGAATGACTGAATATGCAAACAGACAATGGCCAGCAGTCCATATATAAAAAATTGAACTCTAATTCATAGCCTGCAGCAACCAGCTCAAGAAATGAAGACATTATCTATAATGATGAGCTCAGGAGGGAAGCCTGCTATCTGTGAGTCAGATTTGTAAGAAGTTAGACCCCTGTATTAAGCTACAATAACTCCTGTAATAATCAACCCCCAACAGCTGAGACTTGATTAGTGACTGACAGCCTCCCTAAGTTTTGTACCCTCTTCTATCTTAGGACCAACTAAAGAAAGCTCACTAGTACCCCTAACTACTCACATAGAATACTCAACTTAAAACTTTCCCATGCCAGCAGCCTCCAATCAGGGCTGCTCTTTTTTCTATTAAAAAGCTTTCCTACTCTTCTTACTGCCTTTGGGTCTTTGCCAAAACACACGTGATGATGGATAACTCCCTTGCTATACGAAGCTCTGAGAGATAGCTTTTGCTTGTTCTCATTTGAGTGGCCTTCATTTATTTTCACACTTCTAATGATTTTTCTGGTAGATTCTAAAAATCTAAGTAAAGGAATCCCAATCACAAATCAATACATCACTAGCCCTTTCCAACTTCTCAGTATTATCATTGCATCACTATTTGCAAGTTTTCAGGCTCACAGCCCTGGAGGCATCCGTGGCAGTGAGAAGAGTTCAGGCGTAAGTAGAGTGCCGGGGTATGGCTTTTGGCTTGAACACCTCCTGTCTCTGCGGCTCTGACTATACTCTTCTCGTTGCTAAAATGGGAGCAGGACTGCCTCATAGTGTTGCTATTTGGATTATATAAAATGTAATGTATGGAAGAATAAAAGTCAGTGCTTAAAGAGCTTTAAAAAAACTGTGTTTGGGATGCCTCAATGGCTCAGTCAAGTATCTGACTCTTGATTTAGGCTCAAGTCATGAACTCACAGTTCATGAGTTCAAGCTCTACCTTGGGCTCAGTGCTGACAACCTGGAGCCTGCTTAGGATCCTCTCTCTCCCTCTCTCTCTGCCTCCCTCCCACCCCCACCCCCGCTTGCTTGCTCTCTCTCTTTCAAAATAAATAAGATAAAAAATTTTTTAAAATTGTGTTTGTTTTCACTTTCACAGAACACATACATAATACTTACCATCTACCAATCACTATTCTAAGTGCTTGAAAAATAATAACTCAATTTTTAAAACATCCCTATAAAATTTTTATTAATATCATTTTCATTTTAAAGGTGAGGGAACTGAAGCTTGGAGAGATGAAGGAATCTTCCAGAAGTGACACGAGGAGTGAGTGTTTTGGGCTGAGCCAGGGATACAGTTTTCTCTTTGTTCTTCTCATACCTTGTTCATTGTAAGTTCTCAGATTATTAATAGAATACATACCTTACCTCCACCACTTTCTTTTTATTTAGGCAGTTTTGGCCCAGATTCTACAAATCTTTCACTTAGGTAGCCACCACATTTTAAGTTGGACTCCTCGTTTATGGTCTCTTTCAACAGATGACAATAAAAATAAGGTTTTTTAGTTTTCCTTACAGGTAACTTATCAGATACTCCCTAATACTACCCAGTTGCCTTTGTTATCAAATCCTAAAACTCGTACCCCCACATCATCTAATAATTACAACTAAAATGCATTGTAGGTTAATTATGTGCTAGGCTTTGTGCTAAGCACATTATACAGATGAACTCATTTAATATCCACTGAGTAGGTGCTCTTATGAGTCCCATGTGTCAGATGAGGAAATTGAGACTGAGAGAGTCCAGATGGTAAGATATTGGCCAGTGGATTTAGAATGAGTCTATAAAATTTCAAGAGTCCAGGCTCTTCATTTCTAGGTCCTTTTTCCTTCATTGTCATTTACTTTTCTGTTGGTTAATTTTGTGTAAAGCTACTTATTTTATATCCCATTCCACTCTCAAGGCTGGTCGGGATGTCTTATGTTTCATTTTTGAGTTCCTCCTTCTCAATCCCTTTCCCCTCAAATCAAACCCTTGACTTCTAAAATGCGGCTCACATCTCAGCTATTTTGTGAATGAATTCTTCCCAGGTTAACACTTGATGTTTATGTTCAGTGTTGCTTTAATGCAGCATTCCTTTCCAGTGTTTTGTCATTAAATTTACATCTGGTCCTTCTGTAGGCATTCTGTTTCTTTTCTTTGGTGTCTCTTTTCATTAGCCTGTGCTGGATAGAAAATAGTAGTAACATTAGGAAAACCTTTGTCAAGTGTGGGGAATATTTTCATTAGTCCTTGTAGTTCTGATTTCTACATTCTGAATTCATACCTATTCCTGATAGTCAACAATTAAAATATTTGTATAACAGATGCTGTTGAAAGCACTGTCATTAATTTCTACTAATTCTTTTCCTGTGTTGGGAGGAGAACAAAAAGTTGGCTTCCCTTTTAACTAGGTTCGTGCCTTTATCTTTCTTGTTGCCTGCACTTAAATGTTTTGGTACTTGACTAGGAAAAGAGTACACCTTATATACTCTGGCAATCATAGCCCATTCTTCTCATCTTGCCTTTGCCCGTCCCATATATTCTAATCACAGTGTTTATATGAGCTGCATAGCCACATTTATTTATACACAGCCTCATGCTCTCCTAAATATGCCATCATTGATATTTTTAAAAGATTTTTTATGTTTTTTAATTTATTTTTGAGAGACAGAGAGAGACAGCATTAGCAGGGGAGGGGCAGAGAGAGAGGGAGACACAGAATCTGAACAGACTCCAGACTCTGAGCTAGCTGTCAGCACAGAGCCCGACGTGGGGCTTGAACCTGCGAACTGTGAGATCATGACCTGAGCCAAAGTCGGACACTCAACCAACTAAGCCACCCAGGCGCCCCTCATTTATTGATATTTAGTTCTATAAAAAAACAGAACTGCTCTCACAGATCCATGGATGTGCAGTCATTGGATGAAAGAAGAAATGGCTAGTAAAATGACAGGATGCATGGTTTAGCAAAGGAAAGAGAGTTAGAGTGGGTTCAAAGGAGCCTACTTCTCTCTCTTCTCTAAGAATGGAGTACTTCTTTGGCCCCCATGTTTTATTGTTTCAACTTAATATCAACTTCATTCTAGTCTATTTTGTATCAGAGTTCTCTGTATATCTCTTTCTTTTTTATGGCTTTATAGGTCTATGCTGTCCAGTATGATGGCCACTAGCCACATGTGCCATTAAGCACTTAGAATTTGGCTTGTTGAACTGAATATACTAGAAGCCTAAAACACATTCCAAATTTTGAAAACCTTATAAGAAAAAAAGAGTATAAAATATCTCATTAATACTTTTTATATTGAGCACGTTGATAATATTTTTGATATGTATAGTTTAAAAATATATTATTCAAAATGTTACCTATTTCTACTTATTTTTTAAACACAGTTGCTAGAAATATTTAAAGCACACATTTACTCTTAAGAACACTTTACACTCTTTTGGAAGGACCCTGAGGACCTTCCAGAGCATATATTCAGGGGACAGAGTGACACCATCATTAAGACCATCCCTCTAATTAAAAAGTCCACATTTGCTTTCACTTGTGGCTGTCATTATATTTTGAATGGATAGAGCCATTACAGATGGCAGTGACTGTACAGTTTTCAAACACATAAAATGTTACATCATAGTTTCAGGCAGTTGAAGATAAATATTTGTTGAAATTGAGAAAGCAGATTGGGAGCTTGGTGAAAATAAGTGAGTGAATGGATGATAAGTGGCTCAAAGAGTCTGGTTAATTCAGAGGGTTAAAATTCGCTGCCAGACACTCATAAATGTAGGTGTCATTAGATACACTGAAAACAGGAGGCAGGAGTCTCATTACAAACAAAAGCATGCGATGATGAAAGCATTCTGAAGATAGTCAGTAAACATTTATTGAGGGCGTATTAGATGCCAGGTCCTGTTTAAGCATCGGTGATACAAAAATGATTCTGCTAGTGTACTGCACCCACACTCCAGGAGCTAGAGCGAAGGCAGAAATACATACAGTGAGTTATCGTCCAGGGTGGTACATGGAGCAGATGATATTTGCCATAAGGCCATACAGAGAATACAATGGAGTAAGTGAACCAAGGTTTAGAAAACCTAGGCAGCCAAATGGCAATGAGATGGGAGTTTAATCATGTGATTGGGAAATGAGACCCTCGCAGAGGTTGTCCTGAAGTTCTTATCATTTGTTTTGCTTGGAATAGTTCCATGGACAACAGGCTTAAACAGAAGGGAGTTCTGGAAGTATTATCAGTGAGAGTTTGTAACTGTTTATCAGTCGCACTTCTGGCAACAGAAAATGTGTTAAGTGTGTTAAGTGTGGGTGACTGTGCATTTTAAGCATTGGCTGAACTGCTCACTGCCTAACAGCAAAACAAGTACCTCTGAGATATACCAGGCATTCCCTCTGTAAGCTTTATGTGGGTTTGTATGGTTTTGTTTGGGAGAAGAACCAATTTTCAAGTTAAAGCAGGTGCATCAGCATGTTCTGGGTGATTGCTGCACATCTAGGTAACCATACTTACCGAACCCCGGTCGTATTTCCCAGCCCCCGAGGGGATATCCTCCATTGTGTACCAGGCAACGAATGTACCATTATCTCATTCGTTTTTGTGCCCTTTCTAAATGTAACCTTTCCTTCAGTAACATTTCCAAAGTAGTGTGTGGGGAACTTGTTCATGTGATACTCATTAAAGTCACATGGCTAATATTTCTCCCGACTTCATCTGTGAAAACTAGATAGAGAGAAACACATTGCCTTCTTTCAGAAGAGACATAAAACCGACATCTGGCCCACTTGTGGCTATTGAAGAGCCCCTGTGGTCTCCTGCTAGAGTGCTAGCCATCTGTGGTTCCATATCATTGGTTGCATTGTCCTGGCAAATCAAAACATTACCTAAATTATGCTCACACATAGGTTTTCTTCAAATTCATAGTTTTGAATTCTATAAAAACAGTACTGTTATGCCATTTAACAAAAGAAGAAATGGAGATTCAGAGACTTGAAATAATGGCTCATTTTTGTCCAGATGAGTTGTGAATTTCTAATTTGATCTCAGAATTTGGGATATTAGAGCTTACACTTTCTCCTATGCCATCCAGCCAATCACTAGTTGAGGGTGTATAAGGGCTTGTTAGATTAAATCTTGACTTATATCAACTATAACATTCATTTTCTTTTTCTTTTTTTTAATATAGTTTATTACCAAGTTGGTTTC